>JASDQU010504179.1:69501-80116 GCA_032191745.1 Picea mariana | reverse complement strand
CGCCTCCTACAAAGGCACCCACAGACAACACCAGCCCTTGGTCTGACTATGACTGGACATCCCTGAAACCATATCATCTCATTACACATGGCTTGAATTATCCTTTGAGGGAACTTTCCATTGCTTGTGGGTATTAGCCCAATAGGTTGTCTTGTTGGTTTCCTTAGCTTTGTATAGTAGATTTGTGTAATGTCTTTGAGCTCTTAGATGATGTGTTAGGGATTTCATGCATATGTTTGATAACTTTAATGATGAGATATGATTTACATTGCTATGATGTCTAGGACTGATGAGCCCATGGAGGGAGTAGTCTTTGATGTGTAGGACCATGCCCGGCGGACAGGTACCAGAGGATCGGTGCACATGGGGAGATGATTAGCTCGGACCTCCATGGGGCTGAAGAGCCCATCAGATGGTTGCTGGGATGGCAGAGGCAGGACAGAGTTGTGAATAGCCCTTGCATGGAGAAGAAGAAGGACGCCCTCATCAGGACGTTTTTGGCAAAGATTTGACCCATGGGGATCAGCCCCTTGCAGATGGGACGATGGTCTTGATGATCAGGACGCCACCCAGGGCAGCTTGGACGTTTTCTGGAGCATGTGGCAGCGTGCTAGGCTTGTTTGGCACGTGGGACAGGTTGCAGGAGCCCCAGAGGGGCCAACGTTTTGCTCCTTGGATGTTGATCATGCCCTGAAAGGGCCAACGTCTCCCCTTTAGGGGCCTGACGTCTCCATTTCTAGCTCGCTTTTGGCATTTTAGGCATGTAATGTAACAAATAATTGAATAATGTTAAGTCAGCCATGTCGACTGTTTTCCATGACCAATTTTGTTAATTAAAGGTCATGAGGAGGATATAAAAAGAGGACGTTGCCTCTCATTTTTATCATAACACAACTTGCTCTCTTGGAGAGATATCTTTCGAGTCTTTTTCTTGCTTATTATTGTCTTGTGGAGTTGAGGCACTACATCTTGGAGGACTATCTTTTGGCATATGGTGCTATTTATCATTGGAAGGTTTACAACTAGGGATTGATTATGCTCTTCATGAATTTGTAAGTACATTTTGCATGCAAAACTTCTTTGTTGAATGTTTGTAGGTAGAATTGCTTACATGTATGGTTACATTGTTGTTATTTGCTTAATCATTAAAACCCTAGGGAGCCAACACACAAGTAGGTTGTGGCTTCATGTCCCCATGGTAAAAGCTTATAGCCATTGATTAGAGAAGTTTTAGCCTAGCCATAGCTACACTAGACTTCCTCTTTTCTTGAGTTAGCTTTGAACATAAATTGAAGAAAAAAGGCATCCTAGGCCTAATTTATTTTACACCTAGGGTTTGCTTCTAGGGTTTTGAAAAGCCTTGTCTTCTAAACAACACTTGTCAGCCATAGATTTGTGTTTATAAGCTAGCCGTTTTGCCAAAGGAGTCTTAAGGAAAGAAGAGGAAGCATTAGGCCTAGCCTTAGCTACACCTAAGTAAGCCTTCTCTTCTTAGGGTTTTTGATTTGGTGGCCTTGCCATAGCAACACCATCAAACCCTAACCCTCTTGTTCTTAAGTTTGAGTCTCTCCAAGCCATTAGTTTCACTCCACTTCACTCCATTAACCCAAGGCACTAGTCTAGAAGTATACCTTTGAGCTTGTTTGTACTTAAACTCTCTTTCAAAACTCTTTTATGTTGAAACCCTAAACTAACCTAGCGTCTAGAACTAACCCTAATAGTGATGACGTTTTGCCTAAATTAGACTTGTGTTTGGACTAAAAGTTGCGGCTGAGTCATCTTATTATAGCCAGAGAGGTTTCAAGAATTTTCATTGGTTGATTTAGCTAAAACGTCCACCTCTTGACTAGCTAACCCTAACCCTAACAGCAACAACATTATAGGTGATGTCATACATGTCTAAAACCCTTGCTTGGCCTAAAACGTTTTTGACATTTGTCACCTTGTTTGATAGACCTTGAGTTGTCGATCACTTTCATAAGTCTAAATTTGCAAAAGTCCTTCTCTTTGTCTCTCAAACTGAATTGTTTTAGGGCTGACGTCACTTCTGTAACAGCAGCAATATCTATGACGTCAAGCCTCCTTTTGCCACTATTTAAGTGTGAAACCTTGTGATTTGGTTGGCATTTGAAGTGTAGATTTATTTTCTTTGGTTTAATAAGCAAAACGTTCACTTTTTGCCTTCCAAAACTAGCATAATTTAGGGCTGACGTCACCTCCATTCTGCAATTGTGACGCAGCAAATATATTTATATATGAGCAGATTTGCATTGTGATAGTATAAAGACTTGATTTTACACATTGAATGCCTTTATCACTTTGTATTTATTGAAGAAGTGTTTTAAGATTTTATCCTTGTCTATAATCATTGACTTCGTCAATAATTACAATTATCATTGCTCATACATATTTAAAGATAGTCATTAAATTATGAAGTACTAACCACTGCAGCACATTTCTAGCTTTATTTGTCTTGTCTCGCAAACAGGTGCCCTTACCAGTGGAATATCTTCTTTGACTATCTCCTTCTTGGCAGTAATCTGTGAAAGGGAATCTTTATCTTGATCCATTAGCCCTTTACCCCTTTCAGGAACCCAGATTACTAGGGACGTCTCCCTTGGACTAGCCATCCTAAATAGAAAGAGCTCCCCATCGAGGTGACAGTGGGTGGGGAAGCTCCTGTTACGCCAGTTTGAAGCCTTGACTCAAGCTAACCTAAACCCTTCCTACAAACTGTGCAATAACAGAGCCTAGTGTTGCAGGCTCTAGAAAGGTCTCACGAGGTTTCCCTTCTGTAAGTGATTGTCTTGCATATGTATTAGGCTAGATATCCGTAATCAGAATAGTGGAAGAAGGTGATAAGAGATCTGTTGACTGCGATTTCTGTCCCTAGAAACAGATAAGGGGTAAGCAAGCCAAAAACCCCTCAACTGTGAGTTCCCAACTCCTATGGGCATACCCTCTAGCTTTAAGGCCTAGTTACCTATCTATGGGTGAAATTAAATCTATTTTATTTAATTTTATTCTTAACAAAGTTTTACTATTTATAGTATTTATAGTATTTACAGTTGTGTGTTCACAATAGAAACAGGCGTTTGCTAAAGAAATGCAAGGCGAAGTAAAAGAACCAAAACAGAAATCTGTTGTAAGAAAGATAGCAAAGCAGTACTGTAACTGTAACTAGATTGTTTTAATCCAATTCAATTTGAACATAAATAATCATCACATCGGAAGAAAACATGATCAGAACAACTAAACCTGATATGAATCTGAATTCAATTGGTTACAAACTTATACCAAGTTTGATGTTTGAATAAAACCAGAAATTAAAGAGGCTAACATTTAACAACAACCAATAGAACCAGTCCATGCTCAATCCCACAGAATCACGAGAAATGCTAGAAATCAACAATACAAATTAATAACAGAGCCAAGTCAGCTTGACACATGCTATTAAAAATGCAACTTCTGGTTTTATTATAGCCAAAAGGTTCTCCTTTGAATGATAAACACGCTTGCTAATAGATAATTCTCAGAAATGTCTACTTACAGTGAATTTACATCACCCATCCTACATTGACAGCATTTATTTATAGTTGAACTGTACTCCCAATTCCTCGAAATATTGTTAATCAAAATACTTTATTATGCAAGGTTTTACAAGGTGGGCCTCACTGTCACATGGTAGCACCATATTAGTCCACACATACCGCGAGTGACCTTCATGTGGCTTTCACGTGGGTTTTTAATAAATGGTTGTAGTCTTCGTGGATCTTCTTTTGGTTCCACAACCTTCTACCTTTTATGCTTTTACATCCACGAATATCCACACTTCAAGGCTACTTCAATACGATTTATTAATTTGTCAAGTTTGTTGGACCAAATGGATTTTGGGTCCTGTTGCCGTCCTTATACAAAACTTGCAAACATGAGCTAAGTCCTGCTCACTTAGTGTGTCCTTGGAGGCACAATGCCTAGGTTCAAAGTCCACGCTGTCACTTTGACTTGAACCTCTTCCGTCTAGGCTTACTCCTAGGGAAGTCAAGGGGGGTAGACCCTAGTTACTAGATGAGATTAACGTTTAAGTTCAAGGAGTTGGTTTTAATTAGTTAGAAAGGTTGGGGGGAAAACTAGCCTATGATGTAAAGGCAGCAATGCAATGTGCAACCATTAATATGTCAAGCAAAACTTTTCCTAGGACAACTAAAACTAGTGCCTAAGATTGGGCAAGGGGCCAACTAAGTTTAAGGGAGGTTGATTACACAAGATTACAAAGATTAGATACAAATAGATACAAGATTACAATAAAGATATCTAAAGATTACAACAAAGAATATCTAAAGATTACAACAAAGTAATGCTAAACAAAGATATAAAGGATACAAGATCTAGAAATACAAAGATACAAGGCACCAACTAACAATTACTTGTATGTGCAGGAATTAAAACTATTCAAATGGACGCAGTCATAAACATACAAGGCCTAGCATGCTCACAATAGAATGTCTCCCTAAAAGGGATGCACTACTCTATTGGACCGCTCTCAATGACATACAAAAGTCACTCAAGACCCAACAAGACAATGCCTCCAAGAGGATGCACAACTTCTTGAGGGATCACACCAAAAATAGGAACAACAATTTAAATAAAAGATGCTTGAAAGGAAAGTGTTCCAAGACACAGATATAACCACTTAGATAATTAACCCACAACTCATAAAGATAACTTGCATGTAAATGTAAATGTGAAATGAATGTGCTTGCAAATGTAAATGTGTTGAGATTTGGTAGCTTGGCGGTACTTCTGCATTGGCAGGGCTCAGCATGCAGAATTGACCAAGCAAATTTTCTCCTAGTGACTTTATAAAGTTGAGTCTTTTAATTTCGAAATGTTAAAGTGATTTTATGATGTTATGGGTCACTTTATTAACTTAAGTGATCTCAACGAATGATTAAATCACGACCGTTGATTTCAAGGGTAAGTGAAGAGTCACTTGAGGGAGATCAAGAGTTAGAGGACTTACAATTCGAAATTGCTTAAACACAACTCATTAGGAGAAGGAGGGCGCACTTTTGAGGAGAGCTTGATGAAAGTTAAAGGGGCATGCATCCCAAGGAAGTTTCTTTACTTGGAGGGAAAGCGTTTCAGCAACCAGAAGTTGGCACACATCCCTAAGAGGATTGGCATGCACTTCTAGACAATTTCAGCATTAAAGAGGAGGCCGTACAATAGGAATCCGTACAGTACGAATTGGAGGAGGTCGTACAACATTTTATACTGGGTTTTGCAGCTACAGTTAGCACAAAAATTTCTGTTGTGTATTGGCACAAATTTCGAGGTGTATTACTGCAGCAAATAAATCCGTACAGCAAGGTACGGATCTGTACCTTTTCCTGGGCACGAAGACCGAGGCATATTTCTGATATTGGTGGCTGTGCAGTCCGTACAGATTGTACTGGAAATCATTTTTTGATTTCAGATTGTGTTACTATGGATTTATATGCTGTTTTTGTTCAGTGAGAGTGAAATTATAGATGATAAATGTTGATTTAAAGCTGTTGTTGCAACTCGGAAATTTTCCTAAAGCTGAATAAGAAACTTTCTCCTCAATTTGTCACATTTTCTGTGTTATTCTTCTTGGAGTTTTACCCAGAATTTTTCATGGTGCTTTATGGATATTTTGTCCACTGTTAGAATGTATTTCCGCTGCAGATTTAGTTTCAGAACTATATTAATTAGTGTTTTTGCTCATTAAGTGCAGCTAGTAAAGGATTTTAATGCTTGCTGTTTGACTTAATTGGAGGCTCAAATCTAGGTATAATATGGTGAATTTCTGAACTAATTTCAACATGGTATCAGAGTAGGTGCTCTGAAGTTCAGTGGGCAGAATTTTGGCACTTGGGACAGCAAGTGATTTGCTGGTACATTTGCTTGAAGTGCTGGAGTTACTTCACACACACCTATGATTTCTTCTTCCTAAGGTTTTTCCTTGTTTATTAGTCATAATTAGTCATTATTCAGTCTCATGTTTTTTCCTGACTCAAAGTTGCTGCGGATAGCCCTCAAAGGCTTCACCAAGGAGTGGGAGGTTTTTGTCAAGTGTGTGGTGGGGAGAGAGAAGCTCCCTGATTGGAGCAGAATGTGGGATGATTTACGCAGGAGGAGATCCGGGAGGGGTCTCAGGAAAAGGTATTGGATGGTGCAGACGACAAGAACGTTGTTCTTGTGGAAAAGGGCAATGAGAAGAAGAAGGACATGAGCAAGGTGAAATGCTTTGCATGTCACAAGAATGGCCACTATGCTAGTCAATGTCTGAACAAGAAGAAGAAGAAACCAGAACCAGAGGTGGCAGCATCAATAGTGGTTGCAAATTTTGCTGAGAAATTTGAGGAGGAGTTCTCTCTCATGGTTGATCCGATGGGTAGTGGATGTCTAGTGTTCGAGGACATTGAGTTGTGGTTTGGGGACAGTGGTGCCTCTCGGCACATGACCGGGTTGAGGTCAGTTTTCTCGATCTTACAGAGATAGACTCAGATTGTAGAGTGAAATGTGGAGCCGGCCCACAACTTGCAATAAAGGGGGTTGGAAGGGTGAGATTCCAACTAGACTCAGGAGGTCTTTTGGTGGTTGGCGAGGTGTTATATATTCCAAAGTTGACGGTTAATTTGCTCTCAGTGTCATGAGAGTGAATTTGGAGTTGTTTTCCACAGTGGGCATGTGTTTTTATATCCTGTGGGAGCAACTGCTGACACAGCTGTGATGCTTGGTGTCAAGTATGAGGGCTTGTACAGATTGTTGGGTAGACCTGTGTTGGGGTCCAGTGGATTTCTGGACTCAGATTCTGTGTCGGAGAGTTGGTAGGTAGCATGAGAGAGATAATTGATACATGGCACTAAGTCTTCTTCCAGGACTCTCAAGGGACTCAGCAGGCATGAGTCGACACAGTTGGATGCTCAGGAGAGTGTGCAGTCTCCTAAGAGAATGTCTTCAGTTCATGGTACAACAGAGGTAGCAATAGAGGCTTCCAGTACAGTGGTAGTGACTTCTAGTACAGAGGAAGCAGCTATGGCAGCTGATAAGATGGAGACAGATTCTGGTGGTGATACCAGAAGTACCTCTCTCGCTAAGAGGGAGTGTTGAGATTTAGTAGCTTGGAGGTACTTCTGCATTGGCAGCGTTCAGCATGCGGAAGTGACCAAGCAAATTTTCTCCTAGTGACTTTATAAAGTGATTTTATAAAGTTGAGTCTTTTAATTTCAAAACATTAAAGCGAATTTATGATGTTATGGGTCACTTTATTAACTTAAGTGATCTCAACGAATAATTAAATCATGACCGTTGATCTCAAGGGTAAGTGAAGAGTCACTTGAGGGAGATCAAGAGTGAGAGGAGTTACAATTTGAAATTGCTTAAAGGCAGCTCATTAGGAGAAGGAGGGCGCACTTCTGAGGAGATCTTGAGGGAAGGTGAATGGGCATGCATCCCAAGGAAGTTTCTTTGCTTGGAGGAAAAGTGTTTCAGCAACCAAAAGTTGGCACGCATCCCTAGGAGGATTGGCACGCACTTCTAGACAATTTCAGCATTAAAGAGGAGGTCGTACAACTAGGAATCCGTACAATACGGATTGGAGGAGGCCATACAACATTTTATGCTAGATTTTGCAGCTACAGTTAGCACAGAAATTTCTGCTGTGTATTCGCACGAATTTTGAGGTGTATTACTGCAGCAAATAAATCCGTACAACAAGGTACGGATCTTTACCTTTTTCTGGGCACGAAAACCAAGGCATATTTCTGATATTGGTGGCTGTACAGTCCGTACAGATTGTACCGGAAATCAGTTTTTTTATTTCAGACTGTGTTACTATGGATTTATATGTTGTTTTTGTTCAATGAGAGTGAAAGTACAAATGATAAATGTTGATTTAAAGCTGCTGTTGTAACTCAAAAATTTCCCTAAAGCTGAATAAAAAACTTTCTCCTCAATTTGTCACATTTTCTGTGTTATTCTTCTTGGGGTTTTATCCAGAATTTTTCATGGTGCTTTATGGATATTTTGTCCACTGTTAGAATGTATTTCCACTGCAGATTTAGTTTCAGAACTATATTAATTAGTGTTTCTGCTCATTAAGTGCAGCTAGTAAAGGTTTTTAATGCTTGTTGTTATGACTTAATTGGAGGCTGAAATCTGGGTATAATATGGTGAATTTCTGAACTAATTTCAATAAAATGTAGATCACCAATGATAAGCTAAATAGATTGCCCAATGTTGTGGATTAAGGATTGATCAAAGATTTATTAAACGAGACTTCACTCTTAACTAAGTGTCAACCCAATACTCCCCCCGCTTGTACCAAGCAACTGTTGGGTGCTCAAGAAGTATGGCAACGAGGCTTACCCTAGCTCCACAGGTCAGCCCAAGGAAAAGAGTACTCCTAGAAAAGGACGCTCAGGGCCACGAGACTGTCCCCGGCCTATCACCTTTTCGTTGCTTTCTCTAGTCCTCGTTTTAAATGTCGAAGATGGGTCGGTAGAGGCGTCCTATTTAGTCTAGTTGGTTACTAAACCTATGGACTAAGTGTTTTAGGTGTTTAAAGTGTATTAAGGTGAGTTTCACTTGCCCGAAAAGTGCCAAAAGGGCCTATTATCCCCGCCCTTTAGGGATAACTAGGAGATCATGTCTCGAGGCCCACAGGTCCTAGACATGAAGTATCAAGAACAAGATTAACCTAAGCATGGCCTAGAAGGGCCCATCCTTTTCTTCTTCCATCAGATTTATCTTGTCAGCAGCAGCAGCATCCATCACCATCGGCTTGGTCTTGTATTGGAAGAGATTCTTGCTCCATGAGGTAATTGGTCCAGGTATCATGGTATGTACACTTTTGATCATTGAAACCTTTAAATATATGCATCTAATTCCTTTTATCTCTAACAACTGCTTGGATCTTACATTAGCTCACTTGACCATGCTTGGGGAGATTGACAGGGTGCCCTAGCAAGCCTGTGCCCATAGGTCTTGGTTTGCCACTGGGGGAATTTCTTAAAAGCCATCGTCCACTCCATCATAGCACCACTGTTTCATCTTATCTCCCGCTCATTTATCCCATTCCCCTTGTCCGGGCATTAGGTTGACCTACTGTAGGATTGCACCTTATCTCGTGGGAAGAAGGGGCTAAAGGCCCAAAAGGTAAAAGTAGCTAGTAAAAGACAAAAGCCTAGAAATGAAACCTCGAGATGCTTCGCCCGGGGATCCCCGAGAAGAAAATAAAAGGCCTTTCAGCAAGAAACAAGAGGGACCCGGAAAATAACAAACAAGACCTAGTCAAAGGAAAGGGGGTCTCATCACGAGCCAACGTTCTCATCTCTGTGAAAGTACTTGTGGGTAACACTGTCAGCTCTGGTCACCATGCCAAGGCAGTGTCCTCTGGTTAGCCCTTGAATAAAATGAAAAAGAAGAAGAAAAAGCAAATAAAAGAATAAAGGCAAGAACGGGCTTGGAAAAAATGCATCCATGACAAGTACAACTCGCCTTATACAAAGGCACCCACAGATAACATTATGCATCCATGGTCCTCACTGCACCCACATGTCTGGACATCCCCTATCCACATCACCTCACTTACACGGCTTGGATGAAATTTTCCTGGAAACTTTCCTTTTCTTGTGGATACTAGCCCAATAGGATGTCTTGTCTTTTTCTCCAATCTTGTATTGCAGGTTTTTGTAATGTCTTTGAGCTATTGACTGATGTATTAGGGTTTTTATGCATATGTTTAATAATATTGATGATGAGATGTGATTAACATTGCTATGATCCCNGTGACTGATGAGCCCATGGAGGGCGTAGCTTTTGATGTGCAGGACCATGCCCGACGGACAGGTACCATTTGGACAAGTACACATGGAGAGATGACCAGTTCGGACATCCATGGGACTAAAGAGCCCACCAGATGGATGTTGACACCCCATCAGGGGGCAAAGACAGGACAGAGCTTGATCAGGGGTTTTTCACCTGAGAAGAAGAGGACGTTCCACCAGAGACACTCCGGCAGGACTGGACCTAGGGGGAATGACCCCTTTTCAGTGGAACGCTAGCCTTGGAAGGCTTAGGACGTCCCCATCTTCACCATGACGCCATCTAGCTTCATGGACACCTTTGGAGGCATACTGGGCAGCAGTAGCACGTGTGGCATGTTGGAGAGGCCCCTGGAGGGCTAACATTTTGCTCCTGGATGTCTCATTTTCCCTAGAAGGGGCTAGCGCCTCCCTTGAAGGGGCTTTTACCCTCTTTGCATCTCAGTTAGGGTTTTAATTTGACAATTTAATGTAAAAACAATGTGATTTTGACATTATGGCCTTGTCGGCCTTTTTATGAACTAAAAAGTAAAATTAGGTCATTGATGCACTATATATTGAGGGTTTTGACTCTCATTTTATGATAATCTTTCACTCACCACTTGGTGAGGTCTGAAATTTGCGCCCCATTTGGGTTATTGGCTGATTTGAGGAAGGCGCACTTGTTGAAGGAAGAGATTTTTGGCATTCTATGGTGTTTTTCTTGAAGGAAGGTGTTACAACTAGGGTTTGCATGATTATTTTCTTGATGATTTGTAAGT
>JASDQU010504178.1:26365-51342 GCA_032191745.1 Picea mariana | reverse complement strand
ATAATGAATATATAACTAATTACCATGGGACGATATTCATTTGATCCGCCATCAATGTGCCCATATTTCCTACAATGTTTTGTAGCTGTTGTTATTAAAATTCTTACGGGACATATGAGGCAACATCTTTTACAAGGGAAATAACATCTACCATCACCCTTTTCAACCGCATTACTTTTTTCCCCACCTCTAACAACATTATGCGACATTCTTCCGCACAAAAATACCCTTTCGGAACCATCTTTGTTATAGCAAGATTGTCGCAACATATTTAAATCGTCAAATATTTATAGTCCAATTTTAGGTCACAATTGTTGCAATTCCGACGACCGTGACCTAAAAATATTTCTTTTTCTTTTACCTATTTATTTGTCATTTTTAATGGTCAATTTTAACGTTAGGTGTGTTGTCGCTCTTACGACGAACGTTGACCATATTAATTTAAACAAACTACATGCATCTCTCTTGCGATGAACATTGACCATATTAATTTAGTCAAAGTACATGTGTCGAGATAGAAATGAATATGGGGTGGATTTAGAAAAATTGAAATTTTTCTCTTGCATGTTGTGAAGAAAGAGTACTTTCGTCACAAGTGGTCATCGCAAATTTTTCAATATGTAGTAGTGTCTCTAAGACCTCCCTGAATTCTATCAATTCCTACATTATATTCTCTCTGTTTTTTTGCATCCTCATATTCTTCTACAACATGGTCTTGTACTTTCTCCACGACTAATTCTGCATTATCTTATATTATGGTGTATTGGGGAATATCCTTGTGCACCTTCATTTTATTGCATGCTCCTCCTGACTGTAAGATATTTCTCTTGGGTTCCCTTAACTCCATTTTCTCTGTTGCGAGTGGGGTATCTGATATGTCCCCTCTTTCTTTTCCCTCTTGTGTTGGGATGCTATCCTTTCTCTGTGTCGCGCCATTAGAGACATTTGTGTGGTCCTTCTGCTGTGTGATAGGTTTGGGGATAGGATTTTTCTTTGCTACTATGCTCCCCCCTATCTACCTTGTGAACCCTGCTACTGCTCTTTTATTCCCTTCTTGGGTACTCTTCTTCTGTGAAGAGCTCGCTTCTACTGGTTTCTTTTCTTTTGTTGGTTCTACTGGAACCTTCCATTCCTCCTTCCAATCTTTCATTTCCCATTGTAATTCCTCTATTGTGATGCAGTATCTCAGTTGTAGCCATTATTTCTATAGATCCCTTTTTGCATGGATCCACATATTATGCCTTGATGCCTTGAATTTGGATATCTTCTTGTGTTCCTCCACTACCTCTAGTGGGATCCTCCAAGTTTCTTCCACCTTTTCTTTTATTTCTTCAATATATGTCACGAAGATGATGGATTTTGTCTTTATTTCCCTTGTGACAATTGTGTTCCACAATGATTCATACTGTGTTGCGAGACACTTTCTGGTTCTTTGACATAACATGTTGTATTTTGGGTGTTTCCGTCCCACCAACTCTATAATTATGATGGTCCAGGAGTAATGAAACATTGTTACTAAGTCCTGAATATCTTTGCAATCATCTAGAAATATATTTAACAATTACGGACTCCAACTCAATATAGTGCCCTTCGCGCACTGTGCGACTTCTGCTATTACACTTGTCAGAATATCTTCTTTGTGACACTTTCTTAGAAATTTACAAGCCATAAGGTTTTTTACTAATCTCATCATGGTTTCACTAATTCTATTTATAATGATCCCCATGGATACACTCTCTGTTCCACATGTCTGCTTCATTTCCTCTGCCAATGATTTCTCCTTGGTATTTTCATCCAGATGCTATGCATGTTTCTCCCCATCTATGGGTAGACCTGTTATTTTGGAGATTAGATTGACATTAATTAAAACTTGCATATTCAGCCACAAAATTCCTCCGTGCATTACTACCAGTAACTGCTTGATACAATTATTTACATCCTTCCCTCTTCCAAAATGTGGGATCTCTAACAGGTTCATTATGCAATGACTAAGGCCACAAAAATGGAGGAAATCATGATTGAAATGGGTGTTGACTGTGATATCATCTTGGGAAAAGTGCAGAGGCAATTGGGTAGTCTGAATATTGATGATCAAGGAGCCTCTAGTTTGAGAAAAAAATGAGGAGAAAAATTTGCGGCCGAGTCAAAATAAAACCACTGGAGGAGGGTTTTTAAGGGAACCATACCAGATGTGATGGTATAACCTGTTGCAACACAAGAAACTAAGAAAAGGATTGAGATTAAACAAATGAATAAAACAATAAGGAAAATGCAAAATGAAATAAAAATATTGAGGAGTGACAGTTATATAACAAACCCAAGAATGACTGTCCAAGAACAAACAAGGAAACTTCCCCAAGAAAATAGAGCGAGGTTTGAAAATAATGATAATCAACAAAGAAAAAGGGTCCCCAGACAACCAGTTCCAAATGAAGCTATTCTGGATGAGATATATGATGAACAAATAGATGAGCAATAAAATGATTATTTACTAGAGGAAAATTTTGAAAATGTACAGATGGATGGATGCAAGACGTCCATGTATATATTTGAAGAAGGAGACAATGATCCTAACTCACAAGAGAATGTTTCCCAAACATGAGCATTTGTAAATAAATCCCAAAATAAAGATGATTCTGAAAAGGAAGAAGAAAAATAAATAAATAAAAAGATAAAGAAAAGGGGAATGAGAAAGAGGCCAATAAAATGTGATAAGTAATACTGGAACCAAAAAGAAACATCTGATATTAAACCCCCCAGATGAAATATAACATTGTAGAGGATTTAAGTAAGCTAAGGATTACTCTTCGCTTCATGGAAGTAGTGAAGATACATCAAGAGAGGGAAAATATTCTGATATTGTTGGATGACCCATATGGAAGAATGGAAGTCGTTGTCATAAGTTCAAAGCAAATCCAAAACACATCAACAATCAAGTTGAGAGGTAAAGTCCCACCTTTCTATATTTCAATTGAGAACCATGATGTTGCACTCCACAATTGTCTAGTTGACACTGGTGCGATAAATAATATTATGCCAATGGAGGTCATGGAGGTGTTGGGTATGAGTTGCACCAAGTATTTTGAAACATGCAAAAGCATTTGTGCAACTGATTCTAGGCAGGAGCCAACTTATGGAGAAATCCAAGATCTTTATGCTTGGATCACGGTTTCTCTTCATATTATTACGGTTTTCAATATTATGGTGGTGGATATTCCTCCTGCATATGGATTTGTCCTAGGAAGAGATTGGTCAACTATGATCGGAGGCTACATAATGAATGATAGAAATTGTATGATGTTGCTAGATAAAGATGGAAAAATTATCAATGTTCCTCGTGAACCCAAGAGGCCATTTTCTTTCAAAAATAAGGATAATGAGCTAGTGGAAGATTATATAGATGATGGGATTGGAAATTATGCTATCATATATATGGAGAAAATTGAGGACATGGAGAATCAAGATAATTATTTTAGGGGTTACTGGAGGATGTCATTTGATGGAGCCTGATCTAGTTCAGGGAGTGGAGTTGGAATTTTCCTTATAAACCCAAAAAACTTTGTGCACCCACATGTTGTCAGAATTGAATTTGAATGCACCAATAATGAGGCAAAATGTAAAGATTTGATTCAAGGAATGATCCTCGCAAAAGAAATAAATATAGAACATTTGATTATAACTAGTGACACCGAGTTGGTAATAAATCAAGTTACCCAGAGATATAAGATTAAGAAATAAAGACTCAAATTATATTTCAAAAGAGTTAATGAATTGATGGAATCTTTTATCTCTTTTAACATTTCTTTCATCCCAAGGGATAAAAATCAGAAGGAAGATTCTTTAGCTTTGGAAACTTCACTGTCGAACCCAAATGATGTTTAGAGTAAGACATATTTTCAGGTAAAAACAATATTCCAACCTTCTGTACCTGAAAATCAAGAGTATTTACAAGTGTTTGAGAATGATGAGGAACTAGATTTTTTTTTGATAAATGATGATGAAGATGAGGATAATGACGTCATTGATGTTCCAAAGAATTGTATTCATTCTGATTCCCTTTTTACAAGTGATGATCATGCTAAAAATATCCTGGAAGAAGTATTGGTCCAAAAAGTCCAAGAAACAAGAAAGATTGATATTGGAACTAATAGTTCCCCAAAATATGTCAACTTGGAAGTTGATTGCATAGTTGATGAAGTTGATCAATATGTCACACTTTTTAAAGAATATCTTGATGTGTTCACATGGAGTTGTGATGATTTCAAGACATACGATAAAACAATATTTCAACACATTATTCCTTTGAGAGGAGCAAAGATTGTCAAGCAGAAGATCAGGATGATGAACCCCAAAATAAATTCACTGGTAAAGGTTGAATTGGAAAAAATAAAGAAAGTTGGAATAATATAGCCCATCAGACATTCTGACTGGCTTTCGAATCCGGTGGTTGTGATAAAAAAGATTGGGGAGATTCAAATTTGTGTAGATTTCAAAGACCTTAATAAAGAAAGTGTAAATGATAATTATCCTTTTCCTAACATGGAATTTCTCCTCCAACAAGTCATGGGATCAGTTTGCATGTCCATGTTACATGGTTTTTCCAGGTATAATCAATTTTTGGTTGTCGAGGAGGATAGAGAAAATATATTTTTCATAACACCTTGGGAGACATATGCATATGCTCAGATGCCCTTTGGTTTAAAGAATGGTGGAACTACATTTCAGAGGGCTATGCATCATGCTTTTGTGGGTTTTATAGGAGAATTTATGGTGGATTACCAATATGATTTAACGATACACTAAAAAACTAGGAGTGATCACATTCATCACATGAGGAAAGTTTTTGATAGATTTAGATTATATGGTGTTTCTTTAAATAAAAAAAAGTGTTTATTTGTTGTAATTGAAGGAAAATTATTGGGCCATATTGTGTGCAAAGAAGGAATACATATTGATCCTGAGAGAGTTAAAGCTATAAATGAACTCAACCCTCCATCATCTAAGAAGGGAGTCTAGTCGTTTTTTGGAAAAATCAACTTTATACGAATATTTGTCCCTGAATATGCAAGTATTGTGAATTCGATCAATTCATTGTTGAAAAAGGATCAAAGGTTTGAATGGACCTCAGATACATAGGAATATTTTAGTAATATAAAAAAGGAAATCACTACAACTCGAGTCCTCATTAGTCCATATTTGCAAAGAGCCTTCATCATTTATTCATTTGCAACAGAAATTTTCGTGGCATCTATTCTTACTCAAAGAAATGCCAACAGTGAAGAATTGCCAACTAGTTTCATGAGCAATACCTTTCATGATTATGAATTAAGATATTCAGAATTTGAGAAACAAGTCATGTCTCTTGTAAAAGAAGTGGCACACTTTCAGACTTACATATTAAATTCTCATGTTATTGCATATGTTCCATCCTCTCCTGTGAAGATTATTTTAAATCAACAATTGAGATAAGGAAAATGGGAAATTGGTTGGAAAATATTCAAGAGTATGACATTGAAATTAATCCTTTCAAATAAGTCAAAGGATAGGGTCTATGTAAGCTTATTACGAATGGTGATTCTTTGGATGGAGTAATTTCAATTTCAGTTAGATAACCTATGGATGTTTCATAATGGGACATAGATATTATATTTTACTTAAGGTATGGACAATTACCAATCACCATGAACCCAAAGAAGCAAAGAACATTGAAAATGAAGTCAAATCAGTATGTACTGATTTTTTATGTATTATATAGAAGGAACTATGATGGCATATTGTTAAGGTGCATTGATGAAAATAGAGCTCAAGAATTGATGAAAAAATTCCTTGAAGGTATGTGTGGTGGAAATTATTCACCCACTGCTACGAACCATAAAATAATAAGATTTTGGTTTTATTGGCCATCAGTTTTTAAAGACTCATATGATACCATAAGAAAATGTGTATCTTGTCAACAATTTTTAGGGAAAATGAAAAAAATCTGCAATGCCATTACAACCTATATCTGTATAAAAACCTTTTTCCCAATGGGGACTGGATGTGATTGAACCAATAAATCCAAAATCAAGTAAAGGGCACATATATATCCTCACCACTAAATATTATTTTACAAAGTTTCCAGAATAAGTAACATTAAAAAGGGTTGATTCTGAAGAGTTGATTAAGTTTATCAAAGATAATATTTTGTCAATATTTGGTGTCCCAGAAAAATTCATTGCTGACAATGGTTCAATTTTTAGTGGGTCACAATTTACAGAATTTTGTGGAGAATATGGCATCGTCATGGGGCAATCATCAAATTATTATTCACAAGGGAACGGTCTTGTAGAATCCACCAATAAGACACTCATTCGGATATTAAAGAAAGCTATTGATAAGAACCAAAATAATTGGCATTTGAAATTGAGAGATGATTTATCGACGAGCAAAATAAATCTGTAAGATAGTACTGGGATGCCTCTGTATATGTTGGTTTATGGGAAAGAAGAAAAAAAACCAATCTGCCTCGATTTAAATTCCTTGACTTGTGTAGTTAATACATAGGATGCATAAGATATTATACCTATGCAAAAGAGAATGAATCAATTATTAAAATTGGAGGAAGAACTGAGTGAATATTTATATAGAGCTTCTCAGAGACAACAAAGTATCAAAAAACATTTTGATGAGAGTGCAACCATAAATAATTTTCAAAAGGGTGAACTAGTGTTTCTCTGGAACAAAGCTAAGGAGAAACCATTGATGCACACAAAATTTGAAGCACTCTCGATTGGACCATATATCATTGAAAATATTATGGGTTTTAATGCATATATGCTCAAAGACATAAAGGGGAAAATTTTAACGCTACCTGTTAATGGGAGACATTTGAAAAGTTATTTCGCCTGAAATTTTCTCATCTCCTTGTACATAGTTTTCAATTTATTTTGTACATCCTTACTATTCAACTCCATAGCCCAAAGCATAGAAAAATTTGGTCATGGATATTCTGGATTCTTGACAACCCATAGGGGTTATCATCCCACAGTTGGAGCCAGTTGTTGAGACCTTTTCGTGCTTTTATTTTTTCCTCCCACATTCTATTTTCCCCACTTCTTTACTCCTTTTCTTTTCCCCCTTATATACCTTCCTTTTTCCCCATTTCCTTTTATCACTTCTTTTTTCCCTTTCTTTGATACTATACTTAGCCATATTTCAGTTTGCGGGTTCGCGGGTTGTCACATTTTCATTTCCATCCACTTACTCATGCACTAGTCCATTTGAACACTTAGAATTTTTCTTCAAATTCGAGGGTACATAGGCTCAAACATTTGCTTTATTTTTTTTCAATGACCCTCACATTGCACTTCAACTTCCATGATCTACATTTCAACCATCACTTAACCTTTAGCTTCATCACGAGTGTCAGATTCCAAATTATTACATTCTTCATTCACACGAGTTCTACCGACCGCTCCTCTATACTTAGTTTATTTTGATTATTTGTACAACCATCAGTTCACGAGATGGTGGGTTTACAAAAATTCTATATTGAAGTTCTCTCACACCTGTCCCCACCATTACTTTTCTTTTCCCAATATGCATTGAGTATTGTTTAAATGACAACAATTGTTGTGTAGGCCCAGAAAAGATCGTCATGAATGGAGAAAGGCTAGAGGAATTTTTCATTAAATTCTCATTTAATATTTATTTTCCAAGGAATTAAACTATCATTATCTTTCTGAAAAGGCTTATTTGGGACCATTACCAGGATGAAGAAATAGTTCCTTCAACTTATAGGAAGCATCAGATTGACAACCATTTTGTGGTGACACTCTGAATATTTTTGGCCATGAAGATCATAACTTCCAGTGGTCGAGAGAATATTGGTATTATTCCTCCTCTCCTACTGCACAGAAAGACGGGAACATAATTTGGACATCTAGAATTGCTCGTGCTAGTTGTGTTCCAGATGTTTTTTATTGTAAGGAAATCATTGCATGGTCTGTTGACAAGTATGTATCGAATCAAAGAATCATACAACTCCAAGGACATTCTCCAATTTATCTTTTACCTCAAGTCTTCCGCAAGATGTTAAAGCTGCCAGAGTCGACTCTTACTTTCAAAGGTGAATATTGCAGAGAATTCTTGAAGAAACATAATAATGGGCTTGACCTCCTGCCGGAATACTTGGAGAATCCTGAATCTATCCCAACAGACATAACTAGAATTCAGGTTGAATCTCTAAAGAATCTATATTGAGAAATTGCATGGCTATTCACCAAAGTAATAGGTTAGGAGAACACTTCTTCTGTATATCATATGATTTTATATATTCTGTATTTTACAGTCCAAGAGAAGACTATTTTTTATTGGTGAAAGCTCATTTCTATTGAGATTGCTTCCCAATTGTCGCATTACAAAAAGGATAGAAAATTCTTTATGGCCTCTTATTTGATATTTCCTATCGTGCACTGTTGCCAATTCCCAAATTTGACTATCAGTAAAAGGGTAAATTGTGAAGAATACCTCATTTCCTTTTTGTATCAGGAATTATAGAGGCATAAAACCCCTCTATTTTTCTTTGAAGTTTATAATTTCTTTGTTTCAGTTTTCAAAAAACAATTGTTGGGTGAAAACACTGCTAGGATATCTTTTGAAGCTACCAAATTTTTAGAGAAAAAGGGGACAATAGAGAAAATGGAGAATGATAATATCATAAGGATATTTTTCTCAAAATAAAATCCTTCTTTTCTTCCATATTATGTGCTCGATAAATTATCTATTACAGAGGTAGAGAGGCAATATAATTTCTGGTTGTACTTTTTCTATGAAAAATGAAAAAGAAGTTTATTACTCTACCATGGAAGATTGGAGAGTTTGTATTGAGAAATATAAATAAAATTGATAAATTTGCAAATCATTTTAACAATATGAGTTTGAAGTATGCTGAAAATATTAAAGGTTTTGATCCAAACAAAATCTTTGTTGGACATATGCTATCAGTAGGGTTCAATAAATCTTTCATTCAAATTGTCTTGAGTGAAGAAGAAGAAGTCAATATCCAAGACACTCCTATACATAATGTTGTCGAGTTAGAAACATTACTTAATAGTAATGATCTTTACAAGCAAAAAGGAAAATGTCCCAGTGAAAGAAGTGCTCAGTCTCTAGTTGTCACTCTGAATAATGCTACATCCAGGAGTATGTTGGTAGCCATATTAATCTCTATTTTTACAAGATGCCTACACAGGGTTTTTAAATTCTCATTACTCGTCGCAACCTTTCTCATTAAATGACACCATTATCCTTCGCTTTCTGTGTACCTTCTTTTCGATTTCATTTTCACGACTGCAAGCGTGAAAACCCACAGTTGGAATTCATGATTGATTTCATCTAAGGATTAATGTTCATATGGTTTATCGTCTATTTTGTCTTGTTTTATCATGAACTTGGTTATCACCCCTTGGTCTCGAACACACCTTGGTTACATATGTATCAAACCACCGTCCATTTAGCATTTGACTATTGATAATATGGTTTTGATTTATAAATTCTTTGATGCAATGGTTTATTTTCCATATTGATTTTTTGATCAAATCGTGGAAATGCAATTGTTTATTTGACATTTTGATCGAATTTTTGGATATGCATATAATGGTTTTCAATTGTTATGATTTCTATATGTACCATTAGGCCGAGGTGTCATTCCAAGTATAGCCAGATATGATGTTTTTTCATGGCCTCGATCTACACCACTGTCCTCGCATGCATAGCATTAACGCTTCTTCCTAGCATTTCGAGCTGCCTTTGCATTGTGTTGGGGAAGCTCAGAACAATGGATCTGTGCTTGTTCTGTCGAACCCTATCGCCGAGTACCCTGTTGATTCTGTGCTATTAGCCATGGCCCATGTAGTGATAATTGAGCCCAACGGTGTCCAAACATTGTTGTTGTTTGATAATTCCCGAGAAGACTTAGAGAGGAATGGCTGGCGGGTCTTTGTTGAAAAGTTCGAGGGTTTTAATTTAGCAGTCTCTCAGTAATTCGCACTAATGTTCGATGGTTGCAGAGATAAAATTGGAGATGTCCAGCTTATGTCCATCTTGAGTTAAATGAAGATTTCATTAGCTCAGCCACCGGTCTACTAGCCGTGGGACAAAAGTGGTTCAAAAACTCAAAGGTTGATGAGGTTCCCTGGTCACTGTTGTTTACCTCAAGGAAGATTACCAGCTGCGAAAAAGGTATGCCCATTACAACTCTAAAACCTAGATGGCATGATCTGCTAGCTATTGTCAAGCAGTTCATTACCTGTGAGGGTAGATATGGTTTGGTTTTCTTATATCACTTGCGGTTGCTCATGAGTTTTATCGACTTTCCCCTAAACATGCCCTATTTTCTTCTTCGAAGTTTATATAAAATGGCAAAGCGTTTTAAAAAGAAGAAATCTGATTCTAGCCTATTCCACCACTGTTTGATTAAAATTATTATTGTTCATCAGTTGAAGTTAAACGGTGATTGTTGGGACGCCTTCCTGTTAGAAAATGGTTTTGCTAGCACTGAAATAGGACAGGTTGACAATTCTGTCGTCACAGAAACCCTCGTCGAGCCTACCATCCCTCCTACTGCGCTCTTACCCTGTGTGGAACCCTCGACCTATGCTGACACTACCAAACCCGACACTCTACCAAATTTGTATCCCAAAGGTGGTGTTAAGTCTGTTAAAAAATCTGCAAAGAAAAAGTGTAAAGGTAATAGTGATATCAATTACAAGGGTAAAAGAGCCGCACGTTGGGTTTCACGATGTGCCCGGAATAAAACTAATCCATGTGCAGACCAAAACCCAATTATGTTAAGCGAGGATTCCGATTCGGAAATTGAACGGTTTCTAACTAACAAATATCCATATTCGTATGGACTTTTCTCTGGTAAACCCTATGATTATGTGACAAACCTTCCACCGTGTCTTAAAGACATCCCCGACTTCCCTGGAATCAAGCTCAACATAGAAACTACAAGTCAAATGTAAAATTACCCACCTGTTAATACCATCACTGCTAATACACAGTCTATTCAACCGCAATGCAACGAATGTCAGTCATGGCTTGATAGGTATTACAGAGACGTGCCTTTACTTCATTCTCGGATCAAATCCTTGGAGGACCAGGTGAATTTACTAACAAAAAACAATGACAGACTACAATCCGTAGCCCAAACCAATGATAAAAGACAAAAAACCACAGGGTCTGTTGTTTTTAAGAATGTGGAAGCAGCGACTGCCATTGTGAATTCGAAAATTGCTTGATTAAGACGAATCCCTTAATCTGAGGTATGGTGTTTTAAAAATAATTTTAGGATGATTTTGTCTTTGTTTTTAATTAGAATAGATGATTTGTTTGCTCGAATTACATCTATTCTGTTTCAATTGGTTTAAATAAAAAACGATTCTAGTTATAATTATAACTAGCTAGAGAATCGTTAGATTCTGTAGCTAGTTACAATAATTCGAATTATTTGTTTGAATAACTAAAAATGCATCTAAAATCTTTTATTCCTATGTGTTTTCAGGAACATATGATTTCTACAAGAGATTTGAACCACTGGTGGCATCTCTCAGCATGCTATTTTTATGTTGTTTTAGAATAGTCTGTTAGTTATGATATCAAATAGAATCTGGGAGGTTGCATCCCCCACAATTTTTGGAACAAATTAGATGATATCCACATGAAACGTTTTGATCATGTAACCTACATAAATGTATTGTTTTGTAAACTAAAACCATCGCTGCCTGGGAGTAGAAACTGTGGATTTATGATTGACAGACTTGAATGGAAGTTGATGTTGGTACAACTTTAGCTTCGATATATCATATTTTTGTTCAAGTTTTGCTCATTTTGATTTGTAATCAAATTGTGACTACTTTAGATATCATGGTTTATTACAGGTTGATGTGATGGGATTTATATGATGTCCATGTTTTATGTCTCTCATATTATATACAACAATTATCCTTTTCAAATTTGATGATTAGAAGATTAATCTTCTTTATTCAATGAGAAATTGTATGCATATTTTTACAGCTAGATTTATCTTAATGTGATCAATTGTCAAATTATAGAATTGTTGTTACTACTTCTCTCATGTTCTGTTATTAGCATTCGATCATTACTGCTTCATGTTTACAACAAGCATTTGGAAAATCTAGTGCGGATTGGCCTCATCAAACAACGAAATTAGATGCTATACACGGGACGAATAGGAGATGCGATTACAGGTTAGTTCGCTTGTTTTATTTTATTAGTGAAATTAATATAGGAATTTCATGTAGTCTAAATACATTGTATTGTTTGTTATCTTTATTTTTCAATTAGACAGTTTCTATTTCGTTTCTTGTTCATAAACATTATAAAAATAAATCAAAAAGACTGAGTGATAGTTTGTTGTCGCTAAATAAATCAATTCATATTTGATTTTCACAGGTTTCAATCAAAATTTGCATTCTGTAAATGTTATACATATATCAGAGATCTAATCATATTGTACGTATAATAAGTAAAGCTATCTTATAATGTTAAGTACTGAACTGTAAGTGTATTTTAGATTTGTATATAGTTTTTAGCAAGTGTTTTTCATTAAGTTAGTTTCTTTAGTTTTGTTTTTCACTTTCTTAGAACTTAGATCGGCCAATGGAGCCGCTACACCCATCGCAGTGGATTAATCCAAATGGATTGGGTTAAGTAGACAACCCCGGACCATATTCACTCCTCCAGTTGACGAATTCACTCCTCCAGTTGACGAGCGGTTAATTTCACCCGTCAACAAATGGCACTAGAAGGAGGGCATGAAAACTATTGATGGCACGTGGAGGTCGCAAGACTCCTCCCCAACACACCTACTCACCTGTTGTGACAAGAAGTCATTCTGATGACAATATTGTCTCCCAAACAACAACCACATCTAACGATATTCCACAAACAGCTGTTGAACCAACAACACCAAATCCCAGAAGATCTAACATTGAAGAAATTGTCCGTCAATCCCTCATAAGAACACACAGTGCCTTAGACCGTATCAGACAACCAGGGTGACCTTTGAACCAACCATTAGATTTCTATGATATTAGGGAACAACTCGGACGTACTGATCTCACTTTAAATCCTACAGATCCAGGTCATATCCTTACTTTGGTAGGAGGAGGATCTGGTATTCCACCATCACCACCCCCTTCATCTCCTTCTTCTTCAGGAGGAGAGTCATCCAACGAAGGCAACTCTTTGTCTCAACCTTCAACACCGCCCACACCAATGGAAAACCCAAACAATCCTGCCAGACCTTGGCTCGACCAAGATGCAGTAGCCATACCTGGGCCTCAACATCCTTTACCCAAACACCCGAAGAAATGGCTCCCTAAGTTTGACCTAGACTCCAAATAGTTAGCCGAAGATCACATCAAAAATTTTATGTTAGCCATTAGACTCCGTAGTGTTGAGCACGAAGATGTAGTCTGTAGATTGTTTCCCTACACCTTTGAGGGAAATGCCTCTACATGGTACTTTTCCCAACAACCACACACCATCGTGTCATTGGAGAAATTTGAATCCTGTTTCCTCGAGAAGTTCGGAGACGACAAGTCTCCTGAAGTTCTAGTCATGGATCTTTCTAGTTTAAGAATGAACCCCAAAGAAAAGATCAAAGACTTTAATAAAAGGTTCTTGACACTAAAAAATAGAATCCCTACGGATTCGATGCCCGCCGAGAATATTATTATCGCATATTATACGAAAGCCTTACATCAAAACATATCCATTTGGGTAAAGAGATCCAAGAAATCCACGTTGTTAGAAGCCTTCGAAGAGGCCAGTTAGATCGAGAAAGACATCCTCAGTTTAAAATATACTACTAGCAACGAAACAGAGACTAGTTCATCTTCCAAGAAGAAGATCGAAATCCTTCAAAGACCTCCTCCAAACAAAGCCCAATTAGAAAATTTGGATCTAGAAAACTTGCAGAAAGTCATTCAAAAGTTATCCAATCAGGCCATAGATTTAAAAATATCAGTCGAAGAAGCCTCTTCAAGTAAAGGGCCTTATAAACCCCCTTTTAGGAAGCCTTTTCCCACAAACCGACCAAACCCAACTTCTGAAGGTCTAAACTTAGAAAGCTTACAGTTTGCTATTCAGATGATTCTAGAGGCACATGATAATTTAGTGCCCCCCAAAATTATTGAAGAAATAGCTGAACAAGAGACCGTAGAAGAAGAGGATCCCTCTCCAAACATTTTTGGACATTTTTTAGATAGCATTTTTTAGGCGAATTTCGAAACAGTACATCCTTATAACACTAGGAGTAAAACAACAAACAAGCTTTCTTCTGAAACTGAAACTAATGTCCCTCCAAAATAGTCCAAATCTGTTGAAACTAAACAGAATGCATCTGCCCCAAATTTAGAATATGATCTGATTGAAGATCTAAAGAAACTTAGGGATAACATTTCTGTTTTTGAATTGTTAAAATTTCCTTTTCTATTGCAAAAAATGTTGCAGAATATTGCAGAAAACAGCAAGAACAGAAATCCGAACAGTAATAAAATTGCTGAAAACAACACCAAAACACCTCAAAATGTCTTTGCCAAAACCACATCTGAGACCCAAGATAAAAGAGACCTTCCTATAAAAAGTGTATGAAATGTAGAAAAATTAGTTTCAGGGGCTGCGACTAAAAAACAACAGACTTCTACTATTAATACTCACAGAAATGTCCCTCCTTTCCTGTTAACTTTTGAAATTTTCAACAGAAATGTACATAAATGTATGGTAGATTCAGGAGCATCATCTAACGTGATACCTTGGTCCGTTTGTCAAAAAATTAATGCCAAAGTTTAACCATCCACCTTGAAAATTATTTAGCTTGATCAAACTAACGTTAAAGTAATAGGTGAATTGAAAGATGTGCTCATCAGGTTATCATCTAATCCTAAAGTTCATCAAGTGATTGATATTATTGTTGTAGATATCCCAGAATTTTATGGTCTGTTTTTAAGCAGAGATTGGTCAAAACAATTACACGACTATTTTGCGATGGATTGGTCTCACTTGTGGCTGCCTGAGAATGGAAATCCCAACAGGATCAAGGTAAATCACGAACGTTATTTGAAGCTAACAGTGACTGATTTAAATGATCCCAATGAACCATTCACTCCTTCAGCCGATTCACCCAAAATACAGGGGATGGATACCTTTTTTGGCAATTTCGTGGCCGAAACTTCCACTATCACTAATCCAGAACAACAGTCTGAAATTTTGACATGTACACAGTCAACAGCTTCTTCCCAGTGGACACATGCAACCGACGAAAATCAAATATGGTCTCTGTATTTTGATGGGTCAAAATCCAAGGAAGGAGCTGGTGCAGGTTGCATACTCATTGATCCAGCAGGTAATAAGACTCTGATTTCTTTCCAGTTAGAATTTGAATGTACGAACAACACGGACGAATATGAGGCACTATTGCAAGGTCTCAGAAAAGCATTAGATATGAACATTCAAAATTTGATTGTCTTCGGTGACTCTGAAATCGTGGTTAGACAGGTAAAAAATTCTATCCACTATTTATCTCTGCACCTTAAAAGCTATCAAACTGAGGTATGGAATTTGATGAATAAATTTGCCACATTTAACATAAATTATATTCCTAGATTGAATAATTTGGAAGCTGATTTGCTAGCTAACGTTGCTTCAAAACTTTTTCCTGCAGAAGGCTTGTCTCCGAATGCATTCTCCATCGAATTGTTGTTCAGACCATCCATCCCCAACAACATTACAAACTGGAGAGTATTCGATGACGATAAACAAATCATCATTTTTTTGCATATGGAAGAAACCTTCCAGGGCGCGGTGATCGACGAAGGGACCCATGATGAAAATCTTTGTGACTTCACGGAAATACCAGATCCAAGATCTCCAGAATCTTCATCAGACATGGTAAACTCTATCCCTAAATCTATAGTTAGATTAGAAAAAATTTATGATCTTCACGACAAGTTTAGACGATCAGTGAACTGTAAAACGAATAGTTCTTCTTTGACGCATGAAAAAGTAAACTTGGGAACTTACGACAACCCACCATGCATTAATTTAAGGGTAGAATGTTCTAAACAAGAAAAAACAACGTTTATTAAATTGTTTAAGGAATTCAAAGATGTATTTGCTTGGACGTACGACGACCTAAAAACCTTTGATCCTAACATCATACAACACGTCATTCCTATGAAACCCCAAACCTTACCTTTTCAACAAAAGTTAAGGAAAATGCATCCAAAACTCGAACCAACTGTCAAGAAGGAATTGAATAAACTCCTAAACGCTAAGATAAGCTTCCCAGTTAGGCACACATAATGGGTCTCTAATCTTTTCCTTGTCCGGAAGAAGAGTGGTGAAATCCGACTATGCGTCGATTTCTAAAATCTTAATCGAGCATCTGATAAAGACAACTACCCTGTCCCACCTATGGAACAGATCCTTCAATAGGTATCTGGTTCTGAAAGATTATCCTTATTGGATGGTTTTTCAGGGTATAACCAAGTCCTGATGTCCCCTCCAGACCAACTTAAAACCACCTTCCGCACTCCATGGGGGACCTACGCTTATAAGAAGATGCCTTTTGGACTCATAAATGTTGGTGTCACTTTCGAGAGAGCGATGGACATCGCTTTCTGAGGCTTAATCAATCAATCTATCGTATTTTACCTTGATGACGTTACTGTCTTCTCGAAAAACAAAGAATATCATCTAGCTCATTTAAAATCCGTTCTGCAACGATGTTGTAAGTATGACATTTCTTTAAATCCAAAAAAATCTATTTTCACAGTAGAACAAGGTAAGCTCTTAGGATTTATTGTATCAAGTGAAGGGATGATTATCGACACCGAAAGAACTCAAGTCATTTTGAAATTTCCCCCTCCCTCGTCAAAAAAGTCCATGCAATCTTTCTTAGGTCAGATAAACTTTGTTAGGAGATTCGTCCCCATGTTTTCAAAAATGGCGAGGCCGCTACAAAACCTAATAAAAAAGGATGTACAATACCATTGGGGACCTTTAGAAAGCCAGTCTTTTGATTCGATAAAAAATTCCATAATAAATGCCCCTTCTCTAATGAGCCCCAACTTTTCCCAAGACTTCACCCTCTACACGTTTGCCTCTGACCGTTCATACGCTGCTGTTCTAACTCAAAAGAATGCTGAAAACAACGAAGTCCCAATTGACTTTATGAGCTCATCTTTCAAAGGGGCAGAACTTAATTACCCAGCAGTAGATCAACAAGCTTATGCTGTTTTTAAAGTAGTAAAGCACTTCTGATCTTATCTACTAAAATCTCGAACGAAAATTATTGTCCCTTACCCAGCAGTCAAAAATCTGTTAGTCCAAAAAGAACTAGGCGAAAAAAGGGCAAAATGGCTGACATCCTTGCAAGAGTATGACATAGAAATCACCACAACACAGATTGTAAGAGGCCAAGGGTTATGCAAATTGGTCGCTAATTCAGCTGTAGGATAGCACTATCAAAACCAAATCTGTTGTGCACAAAACCCTGTTAGTCCCTGGTATGATGATATAAAATTTTGTCTTATACATGGATCAACTCCCCGTCACCTTGATCCCACCAAAAGGAGAGCACTAAGATTAAAATCTACTTCCTTTTAGTTGATTAATGGTATTCTGTTTCGTCAAAATTTTGATGGAGTACTAATGCGCTGTCTTGAGAAAGATGAAGCAGAAAAGGTCTTATTGGAATTGCACGCAGGAAAAGCTGGTGGGCATTTTGGTGGAGATACCACTGCCCATAAAGTATTAAGAGCGGGTTACTAATATCCCACACTTTTTAAATATGCTCATGCTTTGTGTCACAAGTGTGTAATTTGTCAAAAAGCATCCAAACAGATACAGAAACTAGCTTTCCCTCTGCAGCTCGTCTCAGTAGACTCCCCTTTTCAGCAATGGAGTCTTGATATTATAGGCCTGATCAATCTGCCATCCTCACAATAGCATAAGTTTATCATAACAACCATGGATTACTTCACCAGGTGGTTCAAAGCTGCCCCATTAAAAGCTGTAAATACAAGTCAGGTAATAACCTTCTTGAATTCAAATATTATTACTCGTTTTGTTATCCCTGACTACCTGGTATTTGATAACGCTTCCTATTTTTCGTCTCTTGAAATGAGTGATTTCTCTCTAGAAAAATGAATTAAACTAAAATATTCTACCATCTATTACCCTCAAGGCAACGGATTGGTAGAATCAAATAATAAAAATCTGATCAAAATAATTAAGAGAACGATATCTGAAAAACCATAAAAATTGGCATAATGCACTGTTAAATGCAATTTGGGCTGATAGAGTGACTCCAAAAACTGTTGTGGGTAACTCACCCTTCTTTCTCATTTATGGCAGAGAGGCAATTCTGCCACCACATATTATCCTTCCTTCTCTGTAGCTATCACAGAAAATATAAGAAGAGGACTGTCCCCCTTTGGAGAATCGAATTAACACATTGTTAAAATTAGAAGAAGTGAGGGATCAAGCGAAACGGAAATTGGATCAGCATCAACTCGTGGTTAAAAGCTAGTTTGACTCCAATTCTGCCTCTGATAGAAATCTTGAGGTAGGTGACCTTGTCCTAAAATGGGACAAACCACATGAGGGAAAAGGAGAGCATACAAAGTTTCAGAACTTGTGGCTAGGACCATTCTTGATTGCTGAGAAATTGGGTCCCAGCTCTTTCCGATTACAGAGTCTAGAGGGACAACCAGACACCTATCCAATGAATGGCCAAGCTCTAAAAAGGTATTTCACCTGATGACAATCCCGTGTACACTGTGTAAATATTTTTGTTTTGCTTGCTTTTTGTTTTTCTTTGTTGTTTTGCTTTGATTCTTCCCTTATGCTTACCAGTTTTTATTTTGAAACACACATACCTGCATCATGAACTGTTTCAGACAAAGAGAACAAAAACATTTCTCCTCTGAAATGACTACTGAAGATTGTTAAAACATCAATTATGATATTTTTCTGAAGTTTGCAGCCATGTTAAAGAAAGCTTGTTGTTTGAAAAGCGTTTCTTGATTGCAATCTGTAACTGAAGCTTTTCACGATCATCCATAAAAATTTCTTTTTACGCTGTCCCTGTTCCTTAAGAGAACAACTCAAAGATGTCTCCCCACCTTCGAAGGTTGGTTTATAAAAAAACTATCTCCAGATCTTAATGGAAGACAATTAAAAAATTCTCTCAAGGTCTGTAATCTATTAGAATATGTCCAAAATACCAGGATTTTCAGTGTCACCCCGCTCGATTAAATATTTTTAAAACTAAATAAATCTTTAGAGAGTTGTGGGAAGTGCTTGTAAACCCGTCGGGATACTGAACAGGTCTGGTGGCAGCGGGTAAATGTATGTATGATGCCAAGATAACTTCTCCGGGGTACTGAACAGGCCTGTTGGCAACGAAGCAATGTCAGGTATATGAAAATTCTCGGATATGGAATCTTTTGACCTTAAATGTCCTTCATTCTGATCTGGAACTTCTTGGCAGGATACATATATCGGAGTGGGTTAAATGGCACCCCTGTGGAGGCTATGGACACCTACTGGTAGCAACGGCTCTGTCAACAGTATTGAAGATTTTAAATTTAACATCGTGACTTTCTTTTGTCAAGATTGACATCAGTTTTCGTCTTTTAGAATAACAAGCAATCTGAAACTAATTTTTTTTATGATTGATAATGATGTTCAAACAATTTCTTGGTTGTTTTCGAGTTGAAGTTTTGTTGATTATCCTAATCTAGACTTGTTCATTTGGCAGAGATAATTGCTTCTACCAGTGTGTCTCCATTGTTGGCAGCCATATTAATCTCTGTTTTTACAAGCTGCCTACACAGGGTTTTTAAATTCTCATTCCTCGTCGCAACCTTTCTCATTAAATGACACCATTATCCTTCACTTTCCACGTACTTGCTTTTCGATTTCATTTTCATGACTGCAAACGTGAAAACCCACAGTTGGAATTCATGATTGATTTCATCTAAGGATTAATGTTCATATGGTTTATCATCTATTTTGTCTTGTTTTATCATGAACCTGGTTATCACCCCTTGGTATCGAACACACCTTGGTTACATATGTATCAAACCACTGCTCATTTAGCATTTGACTATTGATAATATGGTTTTGATTTATAAATTCTTTGATGCAATGGTTTATTTGACATATTGATTTTTTGATCAAATCGTGGAAATGGAATTGTTTATTTGACATTTTGATCGAATTTTTGGATATGCATATAATGGTTTTCAACTGTTATGATTTATATATGTACCATTAGGCCAAGGTGTCATTCCAAGTACAATCGGATATGATGTTTTTGCATGGCCTTGATCTACACCATTGTCCTTGCACGTATAGCATTAACGCTCCTTCCTAGCATTTCGAGCTGCCTTCGCATTGTGTTGGGGAATCTCAGAACAATGGATCTGTGTTTGTTCTGTCGAACCCTATCGCCGAGTACCCTGTCGATTCTGTGTTGTTAGCCATGGCCCCTGTAGTGAGAATTGAGCTCAATGGTGTCCAGACATTGTTGTCATTTGATAATGCCCGGAAGACTTAGAGAGGAATGGCTGGCGGGTCTTTGTTGAAAATTTCGAGGGTTTTAATTTAGCAGTCACTCAACAATTTGTACTAACATTCGATGGTTGCAGAGCTAAAATTGGAGATGTCCATATTGAGTTAAATGAAGATTTCATTAGCTTAGCCACCGGTCTGCCAGCCATGGGACAAAAGTGGTTCAAAAACTAAAAGGTTCATGAGGTTCCCTGGTCACTGTTGTTTACCTCAAGGAAGATTACCAGCTGCGACAAAGGTCTGGCCGTTACAGCTCTAAAACCTAGATGGCACGATCTGTTAGCTATTGTCAAGCAGTTCGTTACCTATGAGGGTAGATATGGTTTGGTTTTCTTATATCACTTGCGGTTTCTCATGAGTTTTATCAACTTTCCCCTAAACATGCCCTATTTTCTTCTTCAAAGTTTATAAAAAATGGCAAAGCATTTTAAAAAGCAGAAATCTAATTCTAGCCTGTTCCACCACTATTTGATTAAAATTATTATTGTTCATCAGTTGAAGTTAAACGGTGATTGTTGGGACGCCTTCCTGTTAAGAAATGGTTTTGCTAGCACTGAAATAGGACAGGTTGACAAGTCTGTCGTCACATAAACCCTCGTCAAGCCTGCTATCCCTCCTCCTGCGCTCTTACCCTGTGTGGAACCCTCGACCTATGCTGACACTACCCAACCCGACACTCTACCAGATTCGCATCCCAAAGGTGGTGTTAAGTCTGTTAAAAAATCTGCAAAGAAAAAGTGTAAAGGTAATAGTGATATCAATTGCAAGGGTAAAAGAGCCGCACGTTGGGTTTCACGATGTGCCCGGAATAAACCTAAGCCCTATGCAGACCAAAACCCAATTATGTTAAGCGAGGATTCCGATTTGGAAATTGAATGGTTTCTAACTGACGAATATCCATATTCGTATGGACTTTTCTCTGGTAAACCCTATTATTATGTGACAAACCTTCCACCGTGTCTTAAAGACAGCCCGGACTTTGCTGGAATCAAGCTCAACAGAGAAACTACAAGTCAAATGTAAAATTCCCCACCTGTTAATACCATCACTGCTAATACACAGTCTATTCAGCCACAATGCAACGAATGTCAGTCATGGCTTGATAGGTATTACAAAGACGTGCCTTTACTTCAGTCTCGGATCAAATCCTTGGAGGACCAGGTGAATTTTCTAACAAAAGAGAATGACATACTACAATCCGTAGCCCAAACCAATGATAAAAGACAAAAAACCACAGGGTCTGTTGTTTTTAAGAACGTGGAAGCAGGGACTGCCATTGTGAATTCGGAAGTTGCTTGATTAAGACGAATCCCTTAATTTGAGGTATGGTATTTTAAAAATAATTTTAGGATGATTTTTTCTTTGTTTTTAATTAGAATACATGATTTGTTTGCTCGAATTACATCTAGTCTATTTCGATTGGTTTAAATAAAACACGATTCTAGTTATAATTATAACTAGCTATAGAATCGTCAGATTCTGTAGCTAGTTACAAGAATTCAAATTATTTGTTTGAATAACTAAAAATGCATCTAAAATCTTTTATTCCTGTGTGTTTTCAGGAACATATGATTTCTACAGGAGATTTGAACCACTGGTGGCATCTCTCAGCATGCTATTTTTATGTTGTTTTAGAATAGGCTGTTAGTTATGATATCAAATATAATCTGGGAGGTTGCATCCCCCACAATTTTTGGAACAAATTAGATGATATCCACAAGAAACGTTTTGATGTTGTAACCTATATAAATGTATTTTTTTGTAAACTAAAACCATCACTGCTTGGGAGCAAAAACTATGAATTTATGATTGACAGACTTGAATGGAAGTTGATGTTGGTACAACTTTAGCTTCGATATATCATATTTTTGTTCAAGTTTTGCTCATTTTGATTTCTAATCAAATTGTGACTACTTTAGATATCATGGTTTATTACAGGTTGATGTGATGGGATTTATATGATGTCCATGTTTTATGTCTCTCATATTATATACAACAATTATCCTTTTCATTTGATGATTAGAAGGTTAATATTCTTTATTCAATGAGCAATTGTATGCAGATTTTTACAGCTAGATTTATCTTAATGTGATCATTTGTCAAATTATAGAATTGTTGTTACTACTTCTCTCATGTTATGTTATTAGCATTCGATCATTACTGCTTCGTGTTTACGACAAGCATTTGGAAAATGTGGTGCAGGTTGGCCTCATCAAACAATGAAATTAGACGTTATACACGGGACGAATAGGAGATGCGATTACAGGTTAGTTCGCTTGTTTTATTTTATTAGTGAAATTAATATAGGAATTTCTTGTAGTCTAAATACATTGTATTGTTTGTTATCTTTATTTTTCAATTAGACAGTTGTTATTTCATTTCTTGTTCATAAACATTATAAAAATAAATCAAAAAGACTGAGTGATAGTTTGCTGTCGCTAAATAAATCAATTCATATTTGATTTTCGTAGATTTCGATCAAAATTTGCATTCTGTAAATGTTATACATATATCAGAGATCTAATCATATTGTACATATAATAAGTAAAGATATGTTATAAATGTTAAGTAGTGAACTGTAAGTGTATTGTAGATTTGTATATAGTTTTCAGCAAGTGTTTTTCATTAAGTTAGTTTCTTTAGTTTTTTTTTTCAATTTCTTAGGACTTAGATTGGCCAACGGAGCCGCTAAACTCGTCGGAGTGGATTAATCCAAACGGCTTCGGTTAAGTAGACAACCCCGGACCGGATTCACTCCTCCAGTTGACGAGCGGTTAATTTTTCCCGTCAACAGAGTAGTACTCCAACAACCCACCCAATTAAGAAGTCTATCAACAATAGTTCGAGTGGAGGAGGATATAAGAATCCCCCTTCTAAAAAAATTGAAAGTTCACACAAATTTCCCGTGAGAAAGAAAAGAAAAACCTCATTACAGGATGAAGAAAATAATATCATAGAAAATGATATTGATATTGATATTGAAGATATGGAACTAGAAGCAGACAATGAAAAAATATTTTCCACAATAGAAGAACAGGAGCATATTTCTCAACAAGATTTTGTACTCGATGTTATGGGGAATGAAACCTTTAGTGAAGAAGAACACTTCACTTTTTAGAGAACTAATTATGACAGAGAATCTAAAAAGATGATTGTGGAAAGAATTGACCAGAAAAATAAGAAAGGAAAAGCCTGTTCATAGGTCAACCTTAAGTATATGCACCATCCCAGATTTCCAAAATTCATAAGGCAACCGAGGATGCACTTGATGAATCTATTGATAGTTTAGAGGATGAGAATGTCAGCTTAAAGGAAAATATCAAAGAATTGGAGACTGCCTTGATGCATCTTCCCATCTTGGCTAGTCCTTTGACAATGATAAAAACCAACTACACTTGGTATCAAGTTAAGGGGATCATCAAGTTTTCTTACAATGGTTCAAAATTATGTTGAGAAAAAATATTAAAAGAGAATATCATTGATAATAGAGGGTTGTGATGTATCTAAAAATATTGTTTCTTTTGGGTCAAGAGCACTTGCATTTCATGAATATCTCCAACTTGATTTTAGGAATGAAGAAAGATTTTACACAGATGTTGTTTTACCATTTGAGATAAAAGTTTCAAACATTACATAAGTAAAAAGGAGAGAAGAAGATATGCCTTTTGCTAGTCAGAACAAATAGTTGAATTCTTGTTGGAAAGAAAAGATTAAGAATTTGAGAAATATTGTCCAAGCATGCAATGAAGCTATGGTAAAAAGAGAAGAATTATTCAGAAGGCTCACAAAAATAGATTTAGTAGGAAGCACTGGTGAGGTGCAAGATCCTAAATTAATCTTCAATTCAATTTTTATGACAAGGAAACAATATGATGAACACGTGGAGATACTAAAGGGATTATCGGATGATAAATTTAATGGCATAATTGAATATTGTGAAGAAGAGATAGATAATTGGTTTATCGATTATTCTATGAAAAATCAAGATATTGAGGAATCAATCCATGGTATTTCTCCTGACCTAAGAGATTTAGAAGGTGAATTGTTTAATATCAAAATTAGACATGAGATAAATGTTTGATCCAATGAAGAATTACATTGAGGATTGATTTAAGAGGGAAATAGATAAGTTATCTAAAGAGGGCCAATAAACGACAGTTGAGACAATTCCTGTAACTATCAACAAGGAGAATAAAAGGACAACATCAAGCAAGTGAAAAATGAGAGATACCATCATAGTAAGTTTATGTTGATCACATTTTTCTTTCCTTATCAGTTTTTCATCCAGTTATTCCACTTCTTTGATTAGAAAGGTCTAACCGAAATCT
>JASDQU010504177.1:229564-240056 GCA_032191745.1 Picea mariana | reverse complement strand
AGTATAGTGATGTTTTCTAATTTTTTGTGGCTACTCTTATGTTATTCTTCAATCAAAAGTCTTTCAACATACTAGTAAAAATAATGTTTACAAGTCACATAAACCCTAACTACTCGTTTTTATTAGCAAGGCTTTGAAACCCTATCTTAGACCTTGTAATCAAGTCACTCTTGAGAGTGTATCAAGGTGTATGGAGAGATATCATTGCATTTTTTTTTTGTTTGTTAATTTGTTCAGACTTGTTGGTTGCGGGATTAACCCGTGGCTTGAGAAACCGCGACTCAAGGGCATCTAAGCCGTTTGGCTGCGGGATTAACCTGTGGCTTGAGAAACCGCGACTCAGGGGCATCTAAGCTGTCAAAATCACCCGGGGATCGCACTCGGCCTGAGCCACACCAACCCTTAACATGGTTGGATTTTTTGTCCTCGCAAGTTTCGAACCGGTGACTTAACAACACACTCCGTCACCGACTGTCCTACACCTCGGAGACTGAGATATCATTGCATTTGATCACATTATGTTTTTATATTTTTCCAATGATACTTATAAGTTAGTCGTATTCTTTTTAGAATTTTATTGATTTGTCTATTTCATTTTTACATTAAAGTATAGTCGTACATTGGAAGTCAGGAACATTACTTTGAAATTGAATATAATGTCATAGATAGTGAGGCATGAATTTTGAATATGCTTATTATGAAAATCATGCAATCGATGTGTACTAGCTTGTTGAACAGGACAACTGGCATAATTTTGATAATATAAAAATACTTGTTTTTGTTAAAAAAAAAAAATACTAGTATAATATGATGTTAATCTTTATGTTAAATTTTTCCTAGACTTGAAATAGAGCTTTATTAAGGTTGTAGCCTGTAGGGTTTAATGTTGGGTAGTATCTTCTCATAACATACAATTAATAATACTAAGAAGTTCACTCCAATGGCGAAGGGTATAGGTTGTACATGAAACATGTGTTAGAACTTCAAAAATCAAAACATAATTTTGATACAAAAGAATTAGATGTTTACTTCAAATTTCTCACGGTTCCTAAACTTGAATATGTCAAAGTTGTGTGATACATAGCAACTTATATATGAAAAGGAATTATAAACTCTACTCCAAATTTCTTGTCATTGCTAGAAGAGCATATCAGAGTATTATGTTTCACCATAACTTATATAAATTAGTTAAATGATATGAATCACTAACACTGAAATTTGGTAGAATTTAATTTATTTTATTTCAATATATTTTTTCTGTTAATTTATTGTTTTTGTAAGGATTTAGTAATTACCAATGCTTGTCATGATTAAGAGAAAGAGAAAATACATGAGAAAATGAAAGTGGAAACACTAACTAATTTGAAAGGTGTTCACCAAGACACTTGGTATGATAAAATACATGAGAAAATAAAAATGGAAACACTAACTAATTTGAAAGGCAACTATAAAAACATTTGGTATGATTCTTGGTTGGCTTTGCAAAGATGTAAGCCCCACCCTTCTTAACACTCAGTGCCATATTTATGCAAACAAACAATTACCAATTTAACGTTCCCACTATTAAGTTATACCTACCAATAATAAGTTATATCTAAATTTGAGAGTTTGAAAAATTCCACCCAATCATGAGACAATGTCTATCATAATAAACCATCAAAATTGAAAGCTGTGAACCATCCTTTTCGCAATAATAAACCATCAAAATTCAATGTCTATCATAATAAACCCTTCTTAACACTCGGTGCCATATTTATGCAAACAAACAATTACCAATTTAACGTTCCCACTATTAAGTTATACCTACCAATAATAAGTTATATCTAAATTTGAGAGTTTGAAAAATTCCACCCAATCATGAGACAATGTCTATCATAATAAACCATCAAAATTCAAAGCTGTGAACCATCCTTTTCGAAAACATGAATCTTAATTGTCACATTGATAAGATGTGCTAAATTCATATTCTTCTCAAACATTTACATAAAAGTCATCAAATGGTTTAATGTTTGTGTGAGTTAGGTGCATAATTTATGAGCATGAATTATGATGTTAGTTTAATGTGTCATTTTCCCTTTATAAGCATGCCTATTTTTAGTATTTTTTATTTTTTTCAATATTTCCTAATCAGAAACCTTTACACACACCAAGAAAAAATTATTTTAAATTTGAAAAAGTGACAAAACTATAGTTACAAAACCCTAGCCACTTTCTTTATTAATAATCCTTTGAAACCCTATTTTAGACCCCTTGTAACTAAGGGGTGAAACCACACTAAATTGATTATCCTTTGTGGAGCTTAGTTTTATTTGCATTAAATTGAGTTCATCAAATCAAGTCTATTTAAATGTGTATAAAGGAATATAAAGAGATATCATTCAATTTTTATGTATATTTTTTTGAGATGTATAAAATGATAGATAAAACTGTAAATTTCGGTGGTTGAAATTACATATTGAAGATGTTCTTAGATTTTTGAGGATATTGAATCAATTTCTATATTCAAAAACACAATTTCAACAATATAACATTAAGATTTTGTCAATAATTAATTTGCAGAATTCCAATAATAATAAAAAAAATAAAAAACATAAAACTTTTATACTGCAACTTTCCGTTTCCATGATGATACTTGAAATTATTTCAATTTAATGTATTAATGTGCTCTGCTGTTGAACAATATTGATGCAAATTTAGACGTAAGTGCATATAGATGTAAGTGCATATAGATTTATGTTGACGATATGTGTTGCAAGTTACAACGTCAATTATTGCATCATTGACATTTTTGGATTGCGTTGAAATTATATTTTTTTATTGGAGCGATGCCAAATCAAAAGTAATATGGTCTCCCTAAAACACTTGCAATTTACTCGTAAAATATTTTAGATAGTGACACAAAGTTTGATGCAATTTCTTCGAGGTTGCCTCCACTATTATTAAAATAAAATAAAATAAAATATAAAAAGGTGACCTAAACCCATGAAGCACCATTTTCATAGATTTTTCAAATCCTAGAGTATCGAAATTTTTGTGAACCCAAGATTTTTGACAACTAAAGGTCGAAGATAGCAGCAAAGTAGGAAAATGAAATCATAATGAAATAGAAGATAAGTGTTGGATGGGACATGTTTTATACATTTTAATGTTTGTGTTTAAGTAAAACTAATAATATGAGTACATGAGCTGTCATGAACACATGCACATGAGTGAAAGGGAGTGTGAATTAGATGACATTGGAAAATTAAATATCTAAAGAGAATTTAAGATGGTGTTGATTACGATGTTTGATTTGATAGGAATATTGAGTAAAGCATGCCATACATGAGCTAGTTTGGGGATTAACTCTAAAACTTCCTATTTGAAACTCAATGTAATTAACTATTCAAGTATTCAAGGTAGCTTACCGACGAGCTATAAATGTATCAAAACATCTCACTGCAAGCATTTAAGTGGGAGTGAGTGGGAGTGGGATTGTTGATATCTTGTTAACCTCAATTGATGTAGAAGGAGCAAACATGTGAAGCAAGATTTGAATTGAGTGAGGAGGACAACAACTCCTTCTCTTAACCATCCAAACTAGAACCAATTGATTATTTTTATATAGGTTTAAGATACATAGAAATCACTTTTACAAATTTGTGGTTTATTCGATATTCTAAATTTATATAAAATAGATTGAGCCAAACCCAAATTAATGAAAAATACAATAATTTTTTTAACATGTTCTCATCACCATTTTGTCAAGTTAAACATTGGTAATGAGAAACATGATATAATATTTACAACATGTTCTCAATCATTATCACAAGATTCTCAAGTCTTACAATATAATATTCACACCATGCTATCATTATTTTCTTCTTCTTTTTCTTAACAGGAACATCCTTTTCAATGAAGTATGAAATAGTCTTTTGGATTTATGTAGTTGGGGTTCTGGTATGATATTGTGTTCTTGTTAAAAATGAGAGAATTGCAATTTATGATTTAGTGCATACTGGTCCAAGACAACCCATCTCAACCTTAAATGCATCCAAAATAATGCATGTCCAACTTTGTTTAGATCTTGATATGCTTGACCCATTCACATGATTAACACCTTCCTCTTGTCACACTTATGTTTTCCAACACACACGATCAACACATTATCTACAATGTGCCATTGACCCTACATCAACATCCAACTCACATGGTACCAACTCTAGTGACACATCAATATCTAGTCATAAATATCACTTCAAGTTTAGATCACTAGTCTACATCAATGACATCTTATAGTTTGGAGGATCAATGTTCCCACCTAAATAGGTGAGCAAAGTTGACCAAGTCCATGCAAGTGCTCAATGAGATCATGTCAAGGTACACCCAACTAATGTTTTTCCAAGATTTAAGGAATTTATTATCCTTATTTTTTATGACCAAGGTTGACTAATTCTAAATCCCTCATTTATTACATTTGGTTACTCAAAGATGTATAAATAAGCATTACTCTTTTTTTCCTAAGAAATAATTCTGTAATTTTATTAATTGTAACATCCCCGTTACATCAACCTCGTTGAATTATCTCTGATACGACATTGTAATGTACCTATCCTCCTAGCTGAGTCCCATTACCACATTGTGGCATCCCCATTACCAACAAACCGAGAAAAATTCTCTCTGATACCACATAGTAGCGTCCCCAACACCAAGATGGGCAAGGCCCTACGAAATTACCAATTCTAATACCATTAATGTAAATAAAAATTACTCTACATATGCACAGAATTATACAACCCATAAAAAACATGCATAATAATACAAGAAAAAACCATAACAAAAAATAGATAATTAAGCACAAAGTAATTAAGTAAATACACAGAAGACACTTATCTTTTGTGAATAATCACCAACTATGTGAAGACCTCAAACGCTCCTCCTAGCCATAGACTATGCTGCTCATAAACTCTCCGTAGCAGGTCACCCCCGAGCTGGGGTTAACAATCCACCAGGGCAAAGGATTCCTAAGCTAGGATTAGGTTTGTCAATACAAAAAAATATAGAGACTCAGGTGCCAACTCAAGCAAAGAGCCTACAGTCCCTCATTCCCCAAATGCTTGTCCCACCCTAGGAAGTGTGCCCCTTCTCTGCTCAACAATCCTTCGCCTACCCCACTTCCTTTTCGGGGTTTCAACAACATGCCGAACAAGAATTCTTAGAGCCTTGACACCTTGGGAAATCAATTCCCAACAATTCTCTCACTGATCCAGGTGGATATTGGTGTCCACCCACCTATTCCAACTGTCTCCTCTTCACATTTTTTAGTTCAACACGTTCTTTTGTAATTCTTTGTAATTGTGGGTTCTACACTTTTGGGGTTGTCTGAATCCTTACACATCTTCCAAGTGGATATTGGTGGCCACCCACCTAATCCAACTGGCTTATTTTGGAAGTTTTCATGTCAGTACATCTTTTTGTACTTCTAGGGTCACTTTGGGGTCCTAAACAATGTTTTTTTGCTCGCCACAGTGAAACTATGGACGGAGTCAAAGTTTGATGGCATAATGTGTAGTTCTTGAAAATACCTTTCCAACAGGCTATCACGTGCCTACAACGGAGGTCGTATGAAAAAGTTACGACCCCAGGAAGTTGAGGTACCAACTTACCCATCAGGGCCCACATAACTTTTGGCGTTTCATCTCCTAGGGTTAGGTTTTTGGATGCCTAGGGTTTTGGAATTCATGAGTAATGTCAAAAAGGCCTCTGGAGCCTCATTATAATCACTTTGCCCAGACATATGCGTGTAGCATCCACATCTCTTCTCAGAGATAGCTACCACCATTCAAATAAGTTGTTTCAATTCTACAATTTTATACTTTTAGTCTATTTTATTTATTCAATAGAAGTTATTGTTCACTGGATATCCGTTGTTGTTCTCCATATCTTTGTGTTATGGTATTCAATCTATTATTCATTTTGTTCCGCTCATAAATCTGGATCAATGGTATCAGAGCAGTCTACTCTTCATTTTTTTTTCTTTGTGCATGTCCCCGACGAGATCTGGGTACAAGAAGTTGGGACTCGAACCAATCGAGCCTTTGCAAGATCGACCACGCTGAACCTGACCATAACTCATAGGGGACGAGAAGAAAGATGATGGAGCATGAGATCCTTTTAAAATGTTGCTCAAGGAAGCCCTTGCGTGACCAAGGAACGAGATGATGGACAACTTTGCACAGATCCTTCGATGATTGCCCACAAGAGACACATCTTCATCAAGCGGCCACACAACCCCCTTTAAGGTACAAGTARATTTTGAAATTCCATTATTTGAAWGACTGATAGATGYAGATGCTRTAGATAAATGGTTGAATCTGCTCGAAGGGTATTTTTCGGTCCACAATTTTTCCAATAGGGAAAATATTACTTTTGCACTCCTCAAGGTCGTCCCCCATGTTAAGGACCGGTGGGATACGTACTTTGAGCAAAGGGCCACAGAGGAATCTGAAATATTTGTGGTCGTCGCCACTCGGGATTCCTTCAGGGATGCCATTAAAGAACAATACTACCCTGTTGGAAGCTACGAGGGATAGTACATAAGATGGACCACGCTGCGTCAAGAAAGGGACCAAACAATACCATATTTCACCAATATTTTCCATACTTTGCGTACCAAATTGGGTATCAAAGACTCTAAATGACATCTAGTGCTCAAATACTGCAGATTTCTGCACAGATACATCCAAACAAAAATGGATTTTTTGGACATCACATCATTAGGTGCAACTTATACATATGCTATCAAGATCGAGTAGAAATTTAAGCAGAAGAGGCGAGAGTTTGGATTTGCAAATTCCTCACTGTCGAAACAAGGAAAAGGCGACCCCAACTCACCAAACAAGGGATAGAGAAAAGATGGTCGCTATCAGGAAAACCAGTCCAAGCCACAACATAAGAAGGGTAATGAGAAGTCGAAGGACACAGGAAAGTGGTGTGAATACCATAAAATCCCTTGGCACAACACTGAAGAATGTCGCTCCAAGTAGTCATTGGTGGCTGAGCTGAAAGCTTCCGAGTCAGAGGCATATTATGACTCCAAATCAAATCTAAAAAATGGGAAGCAGATCATCGATGTCGAACCTAGTGCCACTGTCACTACCCCCAAAGTCCAACCAAGCGAACCAGAAGAACCAAAGGAAGGGGAACACCTCTTTCACTCACAGATGTGGGTAAAGGGGACTCCGTTGCATTTCATTGTCAATAGCGATAGTCAGAAGAACCTGATTTCAGCAGAGTTCATCAAGCAGCTGGACCTGTTGATAACACCACACCCGCAACCCTACACCATTGGTTGGCTTCGCCAAGGATGAGATCTCCGCGTCAGCGAACAATGTCGTCTTCCCTACAACATCAATCCCTTCAAAGGCAAGGTATTGTGTGATATTTATCCCCTTGAAGTTTGTGATCTTCTTCTAGGCCAGCCATATTTTTGGAAGTGACATGTTGTGTATGAGTCTAGACCCCGCAGTGTTATTATTACTTTGGGTAGACAATTGTACAAGATACCAGAGGTAGCGCCTCCTACTGCTATTTCTTTAATCTCTGCTAAGCAATGCAGTAAGGTCATTTCATAGACCGGGAAGTTTGTCTTCTTTGTGATCCGTGCTCGCAGTAAGCAGAAGGTCGCCACCACATCTGTGACCGCTACAAAGAGCCTCTCTTTGCAGTAGAAGCAAGTGGACATGATCGTGGAAGAGTACAGAGACATATTCTCCTCATCCACCGGGGTACCGACGCACTGCCAAGTCAAGCATCCAATTGATCTAACTCTCAGTGCACCGCTGCCTAATGGACCAGTCTATCGTCGCTCACTGATGGAAAATGATGAAATCAAGCACCAGATCCAAGAGATGCTTCAAAAGGGGCATATCTGACCTAGCTCCTCCCCTTGTAGAAGCCCGATTGTGCTAGTGTAGAAGAAAGATGGGACCTAGTGGCTCTGCATTGATTACAAAGCATTAAACAAAATCACAGTCAAGAACTGGTACCCAATTCCCCGAATTCATGACCTTCTTGACCAACTCAAGGGGAAAAAGTTCTTCAACAAGATTGACCTAAAGTCTGGCTACCACTAGGTTCCCATCGAACCAACTGATGTATGGAATACAACTTTCAAATTTAAAGAAGGTCTCTTTGAATGGTTGGTCATGCCCTTTGGATTAACAAATGCACCGACAACTTTCATGAGATTGATGCATGATGTATTGAGACCCTTCACCAACTATTTTGTGGTGGTATATCTGGATGACATCCTCATCTTCAACAAAACTTAGGAGGAGCACATGCAACATATTCAACAGGTTTTGGGCACTCTTTGGAAGCACAAGCTATATGCCAACTTGGAAAAATGCTCCTTTAGCATGAACAGAGTCCAATACTTTGGCTACATTGTTGATGAGCATGGGGTACATGTGGATGCAGCTAAGATCCAAGTCATTCATGACTAGCCAACCCTGACCACACTAACCAAGCTTCAGAGCTTCTTGGGAATTGCCAACTTCTACCGAATATTCGTGTTGGGATTCTCCCATATTGCATGGGCCCTCAACCAAGTAACCAAGGGCTGTGGCAAGGAAAAAATTGCATGGGGTCATGCACAAGAACAAACATTTGATGATCTAAAGTATCGCATGTGCTCAACTCTAGTACTCTCCTTACCCAATCTGCAACAACCGTTCGAGATTGAGACTGATGCCGTGGACAATGTTGTAGACGTAGTTCTCACTCAACACTGTCATCCAGTAGCATACCATAGTGAGACACCCTCAGATACTATCCGGAAATACCCCACCTATGATAAAGAAATGTATTCCATTGTGAAATCCTACCGTCAATGGAAACATTACATTCCGGGAAAGGAGACAATCATCCACATTGATCACAAGCCTCTGTATCTCATACAGACATAGGGGGAATGACCACCATCAAAAGTAGTCCACATACCTACAACAATTCCATATCAACATCAAGTATAAAACAAGGAGCATAAATCATGTCACTGACTGCCTCAGTCACCCTCCCGTTGCTGCACTCACCACAGTGCTCTATTCCTGTGGGCATGAGGCATATGAGTGGCCCCAACATTATAAGCGTGACCCTAACTTCACCTAGTTAGAGTGAACATGTTAGAGTGAACCAAATATATGGCATAGTTAGAGTGGCATAGTTAGAGTGAACATGAGAGAATGATCCATGCCCTTAACTTGACACTTGTCAAGCTAGGAACTACATGAGCTGCACTTGGTGACTCGTTCCTTACTCTTAGGAACTCAGGATAAAAACATATCCCACAACTTAGACTTTAGGAAATATTATAATCATATTTTCTTGGCTTAAGCCCCCTTGACTTAGCCCCTCTTCCTAGACTCTTAGCCCCATTTCCATTTCTAGTGGAATCTTTCCCCCCATCTCTTTTGTCTAGTTAGTCTGCAACAATGATGCATTTTATTAATACCATCATGTGTTATTACATTTACAATGTTATTATTATTGGCCTTTTAACATCCAAGCTCTTCGACCTAATCACACAAGCACTCTAGCCTCAAAACATATATACAAGGCACTCTGGCCCAAAGTATCATGGCTCACCAGCTTATATGTACATTACAAATAGGGTTCGACCTAGGGGTATTACATTCCCCTCCACCTTATTTATGCATTGTTCTCACTGCATTACATACACATGTACAATTGAAAAGCTTCAAAATTCTTCAAAAATATGCGGGTACTACGCCCGCATAACATATTCGTTCTCCCAGGTTGCATCCTACTCATCGTGCCAGGTCCATTGGACCTTTTCTATCCCCACAAATCGATTCCAGAGCTGCTTGACCTTCCAATCCAATCTGTACACCGATTGTGCTAAGAAGTCTCCCTCTTGCTCCACCTGAATCACATTCTAATCAATTGCGTGATTAAAATTAGGTACATACTTTTTAAGCAAAGATACATGGAATACATTATGAATGCACATGGATGCATGTAGTGCAAGCATGTATGCAATAGGACCAATCCTCTCTAGGATTTCAAATGGACCACAATACTGTGCTGCCAGTTTTGAATAGTTCCCCAACTTTAAGGAACTTCTCTTAGCCTTTCACTTTCAAGAACACATGGTTACCCACTTTAATCTCTCTATGAGTTGTGCCCTTATCTACACAATTGTTTTTGCCTATTTTGGGAAACCTTTAAATTTTGCTTAATCTTCACCATTTGTTCCTCCATTTCCCTGAGCAATTCTGGTCCAACCACTGCTCTTCCTGCTGGGTTATCCCAACTTACTATTGTGTTTCACTTTCTGCCATAAAGTGTCTCAAATGGGCTCATCTTTAAAGATGCTTGATACCCATTATTATAAGCAAACTCAACCAAGTGTATATACTCTTCCCATTTTGATGGTTTATCCATCACATACATCCTCAACATGTCTTCAATTACTTGATTGACCCTTTCC
>JASDQU010504177.1:204049-220535 GCA_032191745.1 Picea mariana | reverse complement strand
CCATAGGTTATGCAACTGATGAGAGGGGTGCTCGTTTCCACCCAACCGTAGGCTCAACGACTCCCAGTGGATTTACCACTAGCCACCCCCGAGCTGAGACCATGATGATTTGAGATTGCGTCTCTATCTGCCAGTGACCAGGAGCGAAGGTTACGCTCCTTCCTCTCTGCTATCACTCACTCCGCATATTACCAGAGTTCTCCCCTCGCGTCTGCCCCCAATCGCTTCTCCCCCATGCCTTATCCTCTTGCGAGGTTGCGTGTGGCACGATTTCCCTTGCACTGGTCAGTCATGATGGCTCTACGGATGGGTGGTTCACCTCCCCATCCCTCATTAATTCCTGAGGAGCCATCTACATGCCAGCCTGCGAGGCATTTAATTCGGGGCCAGCGAGCCGCTTTTGGTTCTCCGGACCAGTGAAGTCCAAATACGGTATTAATTCTCGGTGGAAGTTAACGCCACCTTTCCAGGTGCCTTCCACTGCCATCGTGGTCTCTTTTTCTGCACATCCCCTCTCAACAGTCCTGCAATATAAATTCATTATATAATTCACATTCNATTTACATCACATATTCACATTTATGAGTTTGCCACAGTTCTGGCCAGTCCAGTTATTTTTACAAACTGGGGGAAACAGGGTGTTATAGTCCTCTATTTCGGAGGCAATCTGCACCTCTTCCAATTCCATACTCGACGTCGGTTTTCGGCTGTCCTGACACTCGTTGAACTCTACACACACGACGTGCAGCCAACCGAAGTTTGTCATTCCTTAACCCTTACAACATCACAATATTCATAAATCAACGTGAGTGAGAAAACATTTTAACTTCACAAAGTTTTCTGAGCTCTGACGGTTCTGCAATTTCGGAACTTCGGGATTTCTGGCTTCAGGGTTTTGTTCCATTAGGCTCTCACACTCGCTTTCAGGTTTCGGGTCTTCGGTACCCGAGATTTCATAACGCAGTGAATCCCAACTTCTTGTCGCTACAATCCCCAAAATCCGATAAACGGTTTCTTGTATGGGATCCAACAATCCTCGATGAGTTGGGTTTAACGATCTAGATCTTTTCAAAATTTCGTGAATCAAAAGTTCACGATGCAGCGAATCCTAATCTTTGTCACCTCAATTCCCGAATTCTGAAAATTCGGTTTCCTTGCTCTCTGGGCCCAAAACACAGCTGTTTCCCTTAAAATATGCTACGGTTCTTCCGTCTCCGAAGACTTCGGGACTTCGGGACTTTGGGTTTCGGGATTTCGATTCTTGAGACTTTCAAACTCACTTTCCTTCCCAACCCCTGACTTCTGAATTTCGATTTACTTTATCCTCTGGGCCCACAGCACAGTTTTCGCCCTTCACCACAGTGGCACATGGTACGTTCAAGAGGGTCCATGTCACCTTCGGTGATGTCATCGGGTCCCACCACTCTCACCTGTCTTCTCGACACACTGGCACGTTGTACACATTCATGTGCAACTCAGAGTAAGTCACATAAATTATTGCTATCATAATTTTAAGAATGACATTAACCATAATTCATCTGCACAACAGAATACATGATAAAATGTAAGCATCACATGCATGCAAAACATAACATTTAACATAAGCTGATACTTATCTTGAAACTGAAGTTATTCCACCAACCAAGTGTAGGCCTTTCACAAACCTCCCAGCCTTAGACCACACTGCTCATCAGCTCAGCAGTAGGTCACCCTCGAGCTCAGACTAAGCTCCACCCCAAGGCAAGGAATCCTAGGCTAAGCTAAGGTTACAGGGAAAACACACAGTCACGAGGAAGGAATTCTCTCCCAGGAACCACTCATGGTCACTGTCCACAGACTCTCCTTCCCCACATGCCTGTTCCACCCCAGGAGTATGCACCTTCTCTGTCACCTAGACAGTCCTTCGACTGCTAACCTCCCTTGCCTTGGGTTACAACAACAGAATGGACCAGAAGTCTCTGAGCTCTGTGGCAGCTACAGGGTTCCTTCCAGAAGTTCTCTCCTTCCTCTGTGCACTCTCTCACCTGGAGAGAGAGTCGCTCACAGGCCAATCAACCCGTTCTTCCAATTCAACCACCTCTCTCTCTTGGAGAGAGTGTTTCACAAACTGGCCAACAAGCCCCATGCAGTCCAGCACTGCGTGGCCACAACAGCCGATGGGAAAACAGACACGTGCTTTCCAACAGGTTCAAGAATGGCGAACGGACTCACGGATATGGCTTCGAACAAGACTCCACGCATAGGCTTGATACTCAGATAGAGGATGTTTCGGATTTTCAAAATCAACACACAGGCTTCTGGATCAATGGATGTACAGGGTATCTCTTGCAGAGGTCAGACGGGATGTCCAGTTCAGAAAATCGGGAAGAATGGAGAGGAACCCCTCTCATGGCTCATCTTGGCCATTTATTCGCATGCACCAGTGTTGACACTTGTCACCCTTGGAAATACATGCGTTCCATCAGCATGCATCCACTTTGCACATTTTTCCCTTGCCAGGAACTTAGGATAAACAACATAAAATACACATGTTCTTTGGAATAATAATAAAATATTATTCCCAAGGCTTAAGCCCCCTAGGCTTAACACTTATCCCCTTTTCCCACCTTCCAGCCCTTGATCCCTTGCCCTCTCTATGGATTCTCAGTCCCCTATCACTCATTCATCGTGTTGGCATGCACGCGGCGGTGTTTATAATTTATTAATGTGTTGCATACATATAAGTACAAAATCAGGTCCATGGCCTACAACCCTTAGGCTCTCTCTTTGGCCTAATAATCACACAAGCCCATTGGCTTATACAAACATGGCTCACTAGCCTATAACACATATTTACAATTCATTTCATACATCATACTTACAAAGGGCTCGGCCTTGGGGACACTACAATTCCCCTCCCCTTATTTATGCGTTGTCATCAGTGCAACCTTACACTGTCTCTGCAAGCTTTTTCAAAATTTTCAAAAAGATGCGGGTACTCTGCCCGCATAACCTCTTCATGCTCCCATGTCGCGTCCTCAAGACCGTACCAGGTCCACTGGACCTTTACAAGCTCTATGGCTCTATTCCGAAGCTGTTTTCTTTTCCTGTCCAATATGCGCACAGGATGCACTTGCAGGACGCCTTCTGGGTCCACCTGAATCACATTCCAATCGATAACATGATTAGCATCAGGTATATATCTCTTAAGCAGTGAAACATGAAACACATTATGTATAGTCATGGATGCAGGTAATGCAAGCATGTATGCAATTGGCCCAATCCTTTCCAGGATCTCAAATGGCCCACAAAATCTTGCTGCCAACTTGGCGCAACTTCCCAGCTTCAGAGAACACCTATTAGTTTTTACTTTCAGGAAAACATGATCACCGACTCTGAATTCTCTGTGGGTTATGTTACTATCAGTGTAACTTTTCTGCCTGTCCTGGGCAGCTTTTAGATTCCGTTTAATCCTTATCATTTGGTCTTCCATCTCTTTGAACAGCTCAGGCCCAATCACTGCTCTGTCAGCTGGATTATCCCAACTCACTGGAGTGTTGCACTTTCTTCCATAAAGTGCTTCGAATGGGATCATCTTCAATGATGCATGATACCCATTATTGTAGGCGAATTCTACCAAATGCAGGTAGTCTTCCCACCTTGATGGTTTATCCATCACATACATTCTCAGTGTGTCTTCTATTACCCTGTTCACCTTCTCCGTCTGACCATCAGAATCAAGATGATATGTTGTACTAAAGTTTAGATTCATTCTGAATCCCTTGAACAGTCCTTTCTAGAAATTTGAGGTGAATTTCGGGTCCCTATCAGACACAATTTTCTTAGGAATTATGTGCAAGCGTGCAACTTCTTTTAAAAAGATATCAGCAACATCAGCTGCGCTGTGGGTGGTTTTCAGTGGAATAAAATGGGCAGCTTTAGTAAGCTTTTCCACCACCACCATGATTGAATCATGTTGCTTGTTTGTTCTAGGTAGTCCGGTGATAAAATCCATTGTCACCATGTCCCATTTCCATTCAGGAATGGGTAAAGGCTGCAGCAACCCTGCTGGGTGCCTATGCTCAGCCTTAACCTTCTGGCACTCCATACATTTGGCGATGTATTCAGTGATTTCCTTCTTCAGACCCAGCCAAAAGTAATGGCTTTTGACTGCTGCCACAGTTTTCTGGTATCTGAGATGTCCAGCATAAGCCACGTTATGCATTTCTTTCAGAATTGCTAGCTTCAAATCTCGGACATTGGGTACATACACTCTGTTTTTATACAGAAGTAAGCCATCAGTTCCCAAGGTGTAACTTTCCTTGGTCTGTGGTCTCTCACGCTTTTGTAGCTTTGCTACTAAACCTCTGTACTGCAAATCAACATTTGCAGCTTCCAAAATTCTATCTTTAATCTCAGTCATGTACATGCTAATGGCTATAGCATGTAATTCGTGCACTTTTCTGCTGAGTGCATCAACCACCTTATTTTCTTTCCCTTTGATATGCTTGATATCAAAGTCATATTCGCACAGAAACTCCAACCATCTGATTTTCCTAACATTTAAAGTCGGCTGATCAAATAAATACTTCAGACCGTTATGGTCTGTTCTCAACTTGAATCTTTTTCCCATGAGGTAATGTCTCCATTTCCTCAAGGCGTGGACGATTGCTGCCAAGTCTAAATCCTAAGTGGCATAATTCCTCTCATGCTCCTTCAACTTTCGAGACTCCTAACAAACTACAAATCCCTCTTGGATGAGAACTCCTCCCAGTCCCTCCTTACACGCATCGGTGCACACTACGTAATCCTTATTTGGATATGCAATCTTCAGGATTGGAGCACTGGTTAGCAGCTGCTTCAATCAATGGAAGCTGCTCTCACATTCTTTAGTCCACTGGAACTTCTTCTCCTTCCTTTGCAAGGAAGTGATAGAATGAGCTATCCTTGAGAATCCAGCTATAAACCTTCTATAGTAGCCTGCCAGACCCATAAAATATCTAACTTCTGCCACATTCCTTGGCGCTGACCATTCTCGAATGGCCTCAACCTTTTCAGGATCCACAGTGATCCCCTTTTCTGAAATAATATGTCCCAAGTAATGGATCTGCCTTTGATAAAATGAGCATTTTCTTAGCTTGGTGTACAGCTGGTGTTCTCTCAACACTTGCAGCACCATTCTCAGGTGTTTCTCATGCTCTTCCTCTGACTTGGAATACACCAAGATGTCATCCAGGAAGACTATGACAAACTTGTCTAAATAGTCTCTGAATACACCATTCATTAAGCACATGAAAAAAACAGGTGCATTTGTCAGTCCAAACGGCACCACTGTGAATTCATAATGATTGTACCTTGTTCTAAAGGTGGTCTTGCTAACGTCCTCATCATTTATTCTCACTTGGTGATATCCTGATCGGAGATCTATTTTTGAAAATATTTTTTCATCCTTCAAATGATCAAAAAGATCATCGATCCTTGGCAGAGGATACTTGTTCTTGACAGTAACCTTATTCAACTGTCGGAAATCAATGCACAACCTCAACGTCCCATCTTTCTTCTTCACGAATAGGACCGGGGCTCCCCAAGGTGACACGTTGGGTTGAATGTATCCCTTCTTTAGTAGCTCTTCGAGCTGCAATTGCAACTCCTTTAACTCTGATGTACTCATTCTATAAGGAGCCTTTGAAACTGGAGCTGCTCCAGGCATCAAATTTATAGAAAAATCGATGTCCCCCTTCGGAGGTAGTCCAGGTACCTCCTGAAATACATCCTTGAACTCTGTGAGTACCTCGTGGTCTTCCATATTTGAGACTACATCACTGGATGCTTCTCCCACACGGGATGCAAATCACTGACAACCTTTCCTATAAAACTTCTTCAGCTACATGGTTGAGATTTCTCTAACAGCCATGGCTCTGGGAATTCCTTAGACTATTACCTGATTTCCCTCTTCATCCAGGCATGTGAAATTCTTGTTACGATAGTCCAGAAGGGCATGGTGTTGGTCCAACCAGTCCATCCCAATTAAGCAGTCATAAGAGCCTAAAGGAAGAATATTCAATTCAACCTTAGTGCTCAATCCTTTCATGTCCACTGAACAGGACTTAACCAATTCAATGACCTTCATTTTGGTTCCTGTGGCTAACTGCACTATCCAATACTTTTCATGTTTGCCCCTTGATAAACGCAAACTTTCCACCACCCTAGGATCTACATAACCATGGCTAGCCCCTGAATCAATTAAAATAATAAGTGGTCGGTTGTTAATCATACCTTCCACTTCAATCATGTGCGATTGAAATATTGCTTGTTTGTTGTCCAGGGCTGCGTAGATCCTTGGAATTCTACTGCCCATATCCTCCACTTTTTCAGCTTGTTGAACAGTTTGAACAGTTCTCGCTTTATCTTTTCTGTGGGGGCAGTCTCTGTACCTATGGTTTCCCTTACAACCCCAACACTCCATAGGTGGCGGTCTTGGAATTTGCTCACCCCCTTCATCCTTCCTGGGCTCTCTAAAGGACGGTTGTCCGTAGGGACTATTTCTGCAAAAGGGAGGCTTGTTTCCCTTCTGCCTCTGCTCTTTCCTGAACTTCTTCTGATCATACCAAGCCTTCTGAAAAGTAGGCCTTTATCTTTGTTGTTCATACAATATTTTCGCCCTTCTTATCATTTCTTCCATGGTCTTAGGATCATCATACTGAATCTTATCACCGATGGAGGGTGGTAGTCCACTCAGATACCTCTGAATCTTGACAGTCTCATCTTTGATGAATGGAACATATTTCAGCAGTTCCAAGAAACTTCGTTTGTACTCATCAATGGTCATGCTACCTAGCTTGAGTTTGAAGAACTCCTTCATCTTTCTGTCATAATATATTTTGGTCAGGTATTTCTTTTTGAAATACCTCTTAAACTCCTTCCGGGTGATATCTTTCTCTCTGATGTGCTTCACTTGCACCAACTAATCCCACCACATGGATGCTTTTCCTTTTAGGTGATACATCGCAATTCTTCCTTCTGCATGAGCGGAGTAGTTCTGCAGTTGGAAATATTTCTTCATGCCAAGAAACCATGTTTCAGCATCTTCCTCCTTCTTATGTTCTCCATCGAATGTTGGAGGCTTAATCTTATTCATCTCCCCTTTCAATTCATCCTTTCCATATTTTCGGTGTTTTCTGCTAGGGGACAGGCTTGAACTACTGTGTGTTTCCTTGCCAGACTGCTTCAGGGAGAGACGGTAATGTCTGCTACCACTCCTCGATTTCCTTCTCCTCTCAGGGGTTCTAACACTTCTTGATCTGCTTGTGTCACTCTCTTTTTCCAATTTCTTTTCTATTCTTTCCAGGCTCTTCAACATTTTTAAGTTGAATTCACCCTGCCGATCCTTGATTTTCATGAGTTTTTGGCTATCAGCTTGGTGAGCCTAGGCATCTTTTTGCAATCTTTCAATGAGTTTCATCATATGTCCTTCCTTATCCATCTCTTTTCCGTTCCCATTAGAGTTTGTTCCTTCGACTCCCAGGTTGACATTCCTTCCTACCCTTTCATCCTCTGTTTCGGAGGCAATTTGCACCTCTTCCAATTCCATACTCGGCGTCGGTTTTTGGATGTCTTGACACTCGTCGAAATCTACACACATGACGTGCAGCCAACCTAAGTTTCTCAGGCCTGAACCCTTACAACATCACAATATTCATAAATCAACGTGAGTGAGAAAACGTTTTAACTTCACAAAGTTTTCTGAGCTCTGACGGTTCTGCAATTTCAGAACTTCGGTATTTTTGGCTTCATAGTTTTGTTCCACGAGGCTCTCACACTCGTTTTCAGGTTTCGGGTCTTCAGTACCTGAGAGTTCATAACGCAGTGAATCCCAACTTCTTGTCGCTACAATCCCCAAAATCCGATAAACGGTTTCTTGTACGGGATCCAACGATCCTCGATGAGTTGGGTTTAACGGTCTAGATCTTTTCAGAATTTTGTGAATCGAAAGTTCACGATGCAGTGAATCCTAATATTTGTTGCCTGAATTCTGAAAATTCGGTTTCCTTGCTCTCTGGGCCCATAACACAACTNGCCCTTAAAATATGCTACGGTTCTTCCGTCTCCGAAGAATTCGGGAGTTCAGGACTTCGGGTTTCGGGATTTCAACTCTTGAGACTTTTAGACTCGCTTTCCTTCCTAACCCCCGACTTTCGAATTATGATTTACTTTATCCTCTGGGCCCACAGCACAGTTGGCGCCCTTCACCACAGTGGCACATGGTACATTCAAGAGGGTCCACGTCACCTTCAGTGACATCATCAGGTCCCACCACTCTCACTTGTCTTCTCGACTCACTGGCACGTGGTACACATTCATGCGCCCACGTCCATTCCAAGCAAAATCCCATGGTTAGACTCCTTCCTCGGATCTACGACGCAGATCTTTTCGACGTTTCGGGGTTTCAGGCATTGGGAGTTCGTGCATCCCACATCTCGAACTTCCGTCTGTCGAAATCCTGAAATTACAGTTTACTCCTCCGCTGAATCAAACGATCAACTCCCTTCCTACGATCTACGGTGTAGATCGTTTCGAGATTTTGGGTTTTGGGTTTCAGAGGTGTTCACCTTCCTCACTTTCCATCTCCCAACTTTGCAAAATTTGAAAGGTTTTCACAACTAACTCAAGCGTAACTCCACCAGATCTAACGGTTGAGCCTTCCTCCCAGATCTACAGCGTAGATCTTCTCGATTTTTTGGGTTTTCGGGAGTTCGCGTATCACAATTCCCACGCTCCTGTGCAACTCCAAAGGGTTTTTTAAACCCTGCGCATGTTTTCCCGATCCGACGGTCACGAGGGTTCACTACTTCCCTCTCGAATAGATCCTAAGGCTCCAACACTACTGGTGTGGAGTCCTCTCTCCTTGTGGCCATATACCACACCCGCTGCGGTTTCACAACACCGCTATACCTCATGAGCTTAAAGGCACGGTCAAGTAGCTCCTTGACACTCTGGACCTTACCAGGGTCCGAAATTGGTCCTCCAGACACAATTTCTCCTCTCACCCTCGGTCCAAAGACCACTCAACTGGCCCATCTAGGCTTAGTGTCAAAACCTTGGCTCTGATACCAAACTGTAACACCACTTTTTTGGTTAACAAACTTCGCGGAAATATAACACCACTCTCAAATTATAAAACAACATGCATTTAAGAAAATGAAACACATTTAAACTCAGAGTAAGTCATATAAATTATTGCTATCATAATTTTAAGAATGGAATTAACCATCATTCATCTGCACAACGGAATACATGATAAAATATAAGCATCACAGGCATGCAAAACATAACATTTAACATAAGCTAATACTTATCTTGAAACTAAAGTAATTCCAGCAACCAGGTGCAGGCCTTCCACGAACCTCCTAGCCTTAGACCACACTGCTCATCATCTCAGCAGTAGGTCACCCCCGAGCTCAGACTAAGCTCCACCCCAAGGCAAGGAATCCTAGGCTAAGCTGAGGTTACAGGTAAAACACACAGTCACGAGGAAGGAATTCTCTCCTAGGAACAACTCATGTTCACTGCCCACAAAATCTCCTTCCCCACATGCCTGTTCCACCCCAGGAGTATGCACCTTCTCTATCACCTAGACAGTCCTTCGACTGCTAACCTCCCTTGCCTTGGGTTACAACAACAGACTGGACCGGAAGTCTTCAAGCTCTGTGGCAACTACAGGGTTCCTTCCAGGAGTTCTCTCCTTCCTCTATGCACTCTCTCACCTAGAGAGAGAGTCTCTCACAGTCCAAGCAACCTGTTCTTCCAATTCAACCACCTCTCTCTCTTGGAGAGAGTGTTGCACAAATTGGCCAACAAGCCCCATGCAGTCACGTGGCCACAACAACCGACGGGAAAACAGACACGGGCTTTCCAACAGGTTCAGCAATGGCGAATGTACTCACGGATATGGCTTCGAACAAGACTCCACGCATAGGCTCGATACTCAGACAGAGGATGTTTTGGATTTTCAGAATCAACACACAGGCTTCTAGATCAGTGGATGTACGGGGTATCTCTTGCAGAGGTCGGATGGGATGTCTGTTTCAGAAAATCAAGAATGGAGAGGAACCCCTCTCATGGCTCATCTTGGCCATTTATTCACATGCACCAGGGTTGACACTTGTCACCCTTGGAACTGCATGCGTTCCATCAAAATGCATCCGCTTTGCACATTTTCCCATTGCCAGGAACTTAGGATAAACAACATAAAATACACATGTTCTTTGGAATAATAATAAAATATTATTCCCAAGGCTTAAGCCCCCTAGGCTTAACACTTAGCCCCTTTTCCCACCTTCCAGCCCTTAATCCCTTGCCCTCTCTATGGATGCTCAGTCCCCCATCACTCATTCATCATGTCGGCCTGCACGCGGCGGTGTTTATATTTTATTAATGTGATGCATACATATAAGTACAAAATCAGGTCCATGGCCTACAACCCTTAGGCTCTCTCTTTGGCCTAATAATCACATAAGCCCATTGGCTTATACAAACTTGGCTCACCAGCCTATAACACATATTTACAATTCATTTCATACATCAGACTTACAAAGGGATCGGCCTTGGGGACTCTACAAAAAGGAGAGTTACAATTTAAGAAGAACCTTCCACCTCTACTTCAGATGCCAGAATTGATTCTTTAGTTAGAACAGTGGGAATATTAATGGAAATACTAGAAATCAGTGATAGAAACCTACCTAGAGAGAATCAACCTACCCTTCAGATTCGAAATCCCAATTTCAGAAGAAATCCTCCCCAGATCAGACAAAGAGAGCCCAGAGACCAAAGGGAATAGAGAGGTCCTAATCAACATATTATGCCATCTCTTCAAGAAAACTATGCTGATGAAGGGGAAGAGATAATTGAGGAGTTAGATGACATTCACATAAATATTATGGGGGTTAATGACAATGATTTCATTTTTCTTACTCAAGAAGAACATGACCTTTTTCTCCTTTCACAGATCGAAGTTGATGAGGGGGAGTCAGGAAAACAAGCCTTCGAAAATGCAATAATGGAAGTCCACAGAAAATACAACTTGAGAAGTAAAAAGTTGAACGACAACACAACTAAGAAAGCTTCTGAAACTAAGAAAACCTCTAATATTGTTCCTAAGAAAGTTCCTGAAAAGAAAAACTCAGAGGCTCCTGCAAAAAGAACTCCTGACTCTTTACCAAGAACAAATCAAACTGAGGTTGCATCCACAAGTCAACCTAGTACTATTGCACATAAAAATGTGGCTAATAAATCATATTTTCAGAGTCAATGAAAAACCTCTACCACATTCAGACTGGAAAGTGAATTGGCCAAACTAAAAATACCTATTCCTCTGACAAAACTGATGAATAAAAATGCTTATAGATCACAAGTGATCAAAGCATTGAACATAGAACCATGGATAGGTACAGACACTGTGAACGTGGTCGATGATCAACCAGAGTTGTTGTTTGGTCCTGAGGTTGAGGGAAAGACTAACAATGGTTTTGTTCCTCCTTTTTACATCAGTTTGAGTATTCATGATTGGACATTACACAATGCCATGATGGATTTTGGTGCTTCTCACAAACTTATGCCCAAGGCTGTGATGGAGAAACTGGGGCTTGATATCACTAGGCCTTACAAAGACTTATACTCCTTTGACTCAAGCAAAGTTAAATTCATAGGTCTGATCAAAGACTTGTGTATTACCTTGGCACAAATCCCAACCAAAAGCATGGTAATGGATATTGTTGTTGCAGATATTCCTCCAAAGTATGGTATGCTATTATCTCGATCATGGGTTGCCAAGTTAAAGGGTAACTTACAAATAGACATGTCTTATGCCACCATTCATGTTTTTGGTCAACAGAGAAGATTGTACAGAGAGACTCTGATGAAATACATGGTCAGTAGTCAAGAGAAACCACATAACTATCCTTTATACTATGTTCATTCTAATTTGGACTCCTTCATTTTATACAATGATGGTGACTTGGATAGTCAAATTGCACAGTTGGAAGATGGTGTATGTAACCTGGAGGAAGGTAAAGAAATCCATGAGGAAAGTGAAACAATGACAATACAAACTGATGAACCAACAAAACCTCTTTGGAGTTTAGATTTCGATGGGGCTGTCAGTAAAGAAGGATCCAGAGCTGGGGTGTGGGTGCATAATCATAAAACAAGGTATTCAGGAATCCATTCTTATAAATTAAATTTTCAGTGCACTAATAACATAGCTGAGTTTGAAGCATTGATGCTTGGCCTAAAACTGTTGAAGAAGCTTGGTGCCAAAATAATTATGGTAAGAGGCGATTCTGAACTTAACATTAAACAGATCAAAGGTGAGTATTCTGCCAAACACCCTAGACTCAGAGCTTACATAAACAGTGTGTTGGATTTTTTGCAATGTTTTACTTAAATTGACTTGCAGGTGATTCCAAGACGCCAAAATATACTTGCAAATGGACTGGCTACTTCGACAACCACTTGTAAAATACCTTTCCATCCAAATCACCAATACACAATAGAGGTGAAATGCAGACCTACTGTCCCAGACAATATCAGGTACTGGCAAGTGTTTGGTAATGATGAACATATTGATGATTTTTTGTAGTCTAAAAATGAATTTGAGTGTGCAAACATTGATGTAGATAGTGATAATGATACTGTAAATAAATTGTATTCAGAAGAAATAAATGAAAATGAAGAAAATTCAGATTTTTTGCAATTAAAAGATAATATGCTACCTAAAGGGTTAGTCCCACTTGAAGAACTGTTTGATTTCAATGATGTAGAAAAAAAGCCAAAAATTGAACCTACTGGTAAAGATGTTGAGGAATGCAACATAGGAATAGATAAGGAACCTAAAATGATTAAATTATCCAAATCTTTACCTCTTGAGAAAAAACAAAAATATATTGAACTGTTCAAAGAATTTGTAGATGTTTTTGCTTGGAGCTATGAAAATTTGAAATCTTATGACACCAGTCTCATACAACAAAAGATTCCTATAAAGGAAGAGTATAATCCTTTCAAGCAGAAGCTTAGGAGAATTAACCCTAAGTTAATGCCCCTAATTGAAAAGGAAATTAAGAAAATGTACGATGCTAAAATCATTGTTTCTCTAAGGTTCTCAAAATGAGTTTCTAATTTAGTTCCTACTAGGAAAAACAATGGAGAAATCAAGCTCTGCATTGATTTCAGAAACCTCAACAAAGTCTCCCTTAAAGACAATTATCCCCTGCCCAAAATGGATCATATCTTACAGAAGGTAGTTGGAGCCAGTAGGATCTCTTTGCTAGATGGTTTTTCTGGCTATAACCAAGTTCTTGTTCACCCTGATGACCAAGAGAAAACAACATTCACTACACCCTGGGGCACTTTCATGTATGTGAAAATGCCCTTTGGTTTAATGAATGYTGGTGCCACATTCCARAGAGAAATGGACATCGCCTTTGTGGATGAACTTGGGAGATTTATTGTCATATACTTGGATGATGTAACTATCTATTCAAAAATAGACGAGGAACATTTACAACACCTCAGACGAGTTTTTGAAAAGTGCAGAAAGTTTGGAATCTCGCTAAATCCCAAGAAAACTATGTTTGGTTTGGAAGAGGTAAAACTACTAGGACACATTATATCTAAAGATGGAATCAAGATAGATCCTAGAAGAATTGAATCCATACAGAAGTTATACCATCCTAGAAACATTAAGGAATTGCAGTCTTTCATAGGAAAAATAAATTTTCTAAGATTCATACCCAATTTGGCAGAGCTCCTCAGAAACATAACAAACATGCTTAAAAAAGATACAAAAATAAAGTGGAACATAGAAGCTAAGAAGTCCTTTGATCAAGTGAAACATGCATTGACACAAGCCCCTATATTAATTAGTCCCGATTATACTAAAGATTTATACTTATTCTCTTTTTCTTCTGAACACACCATTGCAATGGTTCTTTTACAGAAAAACAGTGAAGGCCATGAACAACCTATAGCATTTTTCAGAAAATCACTGAGATATGTTGCATTGAACTACAACATTATGCAGAAGCATGCTTTTTCCTTAGTAAAAACAATTAAATATTTCAGAGTTTACATTCTCCATTCACATATAATTTCTTATGTTCCTAATGGAGTGGTGAAAGTTATTCTGACTTGGGATAAACCAGATGGTAGAAGAGGGAAATGGATTACTGTGATCCTTGAGTATGATATAGAAATTAAACCAACCAAACTGATCAAGGGTCAAGGGTTAGCCAAACTGATGGCTGAATCAAATTTCCATGCTTTAGATATAAACTTTATAGCTATAGTTGATGAACAAGGAGGGTAGGTGACTCCACATGTCAAAGAGGTATTCTCAAATTATCCATGGTACGTAGACCTTATCTTTGTCCTGCATCATTTACAAGCTCCTCCTGGTTTGACAAAAACTAAAGCTAGATTTTTAAAACTTAAAGCTTTGAATATTGCATTCTAAATGGAAATATTTACTAGAAAGATGTTGGAGGCATTTTACTGAATTTTTTATTGAAATATGAAGATGGAAAATCTTTGTAGGAGTTCCATGAAGGGGTTGTTACAGGCACTTAAATTGGAAGACTACTTCTAACAAAATTCTTAGAGCTAGTTTTTACTGGCCCACCTTGTTTGCAGATGTCAATAAAAAGGTAACCTCCTATCACAAGTGCCAGATATTTTAAGGCAAAATGAAGATTTTGCCTTTACCTTTGAAGCCTATATCGGTTGAAGCTCCATTTAAGCAATGGGGTTTGGATTTTATTGGAGAGATTCACCCACCTTGATCAGGTGAGCACAAGTGGATCCTTACAACTACTGACTACTTCACCAAGTGGATTGAAGTTGTACCCTATAGGCAAGCCATTGATGCTTTGATTATAAAATTCTTGGAAACTAATATTCTCTCTCTATTTTGGTGCCCTGGGAAGATTATCACTGATAATGCAACAATTTTCAGATCAAAAAAGATGATAGAATTTTGCAGTAAGTATCAGATCACTTTAGGACACTCTAAAACCTATTACCCTCGGGTCAATGGATTGGCTGAGTCTTATAATAAGAGTCCGGTCAATATCATCAAGAATATGTTGCAGGAAAACAAGAATTCCTGGCACAACAATTTTGTACATGTACTATGGGAAGATAGGTTGAACACAAAGAGGTAAATTGGTATGTCCCCATATCAGTTGGTGTATGGAACATATGTTTTTTTCCCCACCTCTCGTGGTGTTCCTATTATGAATTTGTTACAAGAAGTGCAGGTAGAACCTAATGACATTCAAAGAAGGATCAATCAGATGATACAACTGCAACATTCCATAGAGGAAGTTTATAACTAGACTCAGGTGATTGAAGAGAGCATCAAGAAAATCTATGACAAAAGAACCAAGGAAGATGAATTCAAATTGGGTGATGTAGTACTAAAATGGGATTCAAGAAATGAAGACAAGGGAAAGCATGGAAAGTTCAACAATTTATGGAAAGGCCCTTTCATAATCCATGCTTACAGAGGAAACGATGCATTTCTAATCAAGGACATGGATGGAGCAGATCTTCTAGGAGGACCTGTCAATGGAAGAATACTCAAACATTATATTCCTCCAAAATGAAGGTATTCAGTCACTCATCTCATTCTACAAACCATTTTTACTTTTATGTCATGTGTGGGTGATTTTATCATATGGTTGAAGCCCGAAGAGAAGGCCCTAAGCCATTGATTAGGACCACCATATTTACAATTAGAATAAATCAAATCGGGATGCATAAAAGCACCGGAGAAGAAGTTTCAAGGCAACAGGTAGCCAGTTCTTGGCACCTCACAAGGAGAGCACCATCCCCATTTGGAGCCACTGTTATAACCCTATGTTTTATAGGATTACTTGGTGATTGAAATTTTCTCCTTCTAGTTGTATTGTTGTAAATAATATTTTATTCTACAAATGATTTACAAAAAGAAAAGAAAAGAAAAAGAAAAGAATAAAAAACATAAAAAATGAAAAGAGGGTATAAAAAGAGAAAAAAGATAAAACCCTGTGAAATAAACTTAGTTTGATTCATACTATTTAACCATGATCAAACCCTTTGAATTTATGTTGATAGGTTAGTGAATAATTTTGGCCAAACAACCTAATCTTGGCCAAATTAGATAGGTTAGTGAATAAGTTTGGCCAAACAGTCTAATCTTGGCCAAATGTCTTAGGTTAGAGTAATCATTGACCCAACAGTTTAATTTGGGTTAATGTGCTAGGTAATTAGATTAGGAACTATGTTAGCATGCCTTATTTCAATAAAATTTTACAAAAGGTTGATTAAATTCTTTTATTTGAGTTAAATTGATGTGTTTTTCACCCCTTGGTGAATAAAATAAAGAAAGGGGAGCTAGCGCTACCCAAAATATGTTTTTATCCTAAGTTCCATGGTGATTTGACATTTTGGTGCTTTGTGTATAAATGGCACA
>JASDQU010504177.1:186730-203532 GCA_032191745.1 Picea mariana | reverse complement strand
CTCAGTCCTGTACATGCTAATGGCTATAGCATGTAATTCGTGCACTTTTTTGCTGAGTGCATCAACCACCTTATTTTCTTTCCCTTTGATATGCTTGATATCAAAGTCATATTCGCACAGAAACTCCAACCATCTGATTTGCCTAACATTTAAAGTCGGCTGATCAAATAAATACTTCAGATCGTTATGGTCTGTTCTCAACTAGAATCTTTTGCCCATGAGGTAATGTCTCCATTTCCTCAAGGTGTGGACGATTGCTGCCAACTCTAAATCCTACGTGGCATAATTCCTCTCATGCTCCTTCAACTTTCAGTACTCATAACAAACTACAAATCCCTCTTGGCTGAGAACTCCTCCCAGTCCCTCCTTACACACATTGGTGCACACTACGTAATCCTTATTTGGATATGCAATCTTCAGGATTGGAGCACTGGTTAGCAGCTGCTTCAATCGCTGGAAGCTACTCTCACATTCTTCAGTCCACTGGAACTTCTTCTCCTTCCTTTGCAAGGAAGTGATAGAATGAGCTNCACCACATTCCTTGGCGCTGACCATTCTTGAATGGCCTCAACCTTTTCAGGATCCATAGTGATCCTTTTTTCTGAAATAATATGTCTCTGCCTTTGATAAAATGAGCATTTGCTTAGCTTGGCGTACAACTGGTGTTCTCTCAACACTTGCAGCACCATTCTTAGGTGTTGCTCATGCTCTTCCTCTGACTTGGAAGATACCAAGATGTCATCTAGGAAGACTATGACAAACTTGTCTAAATAGTCCCTGAATACACCATTCATTAAGCACATGAAAACAACAGGTGCATTTGTCAGTCCAAACGACACCACTGTGAATTCATAATGACCGTACCTTGTTCTAAAGGTGGTCTTTCTAATGTCCTCATCATTTATTCTCACTTGGTGATATTCTGATCAGAGATCTATTTTTGAAAATATTTTCGCATCCTTCAACTGATCAAAAAGATCATCGATCCTTGGCAGAGGATACTTGTTCTTGACAGTAACCTTATTCAACTATCGGAAATCAATGCACAACCTCAATGTCCCATCTTTCTTCTTCACGAATAGGACCAGGGCTCCCCAAGGTGACACGCTGGGTCGAATGTATCCCTTCTTTAGTAGCTCTTCGAGCTACAATTGCAACTCCTTTAACTCTGATGTACTCATTCTATAAGGAGCCTTTGAAACTGGAGCTGCTCCAGGCATCAAATTTATAGAAAAATCGATGTCCCTCTTCGGAGGTAGTCCAGGTACCTCCTGAAATACATCCTTGAAATCTGTGAGTAGCTCGTGGTCTTCCAGATTTGAGACTACATCACTGGATGCTTCTCCCACACGGGCTGCAAATCACTGACAACCTTTCCTCTAACACTTCTTCAGCTACATGGATGAGATTTCTCTAAAAGCCATGGCTCTGGGAATTCCTTAGACTATTACCTGATTTCCCTCTTCATCCAGGCATGTGAACTTCTTGTTACGACAGTCCAGAAGGGCATGGTACTGGTCCAACCAGCCCATCCCAATTAAGCAGTCATAAGAGCCTAAAGGCAGAATATTCAATTCAACCTTAGTGCTCAATCCTTTCATGTCCACTGAACATGACTTAACCAATTCAATGACCTTCATTTTGATTCCTGTGGCTAACTGCACTATCCAATACTTTTCATGTTTTCCCCTTGATAAACGCAAAATTTCCACCACCCTAGGATCTACATAACCATGGATAGCCCCTGAATCAATTAAAATAATAAGTGGTCAGTTGTTAATCATACCTTCCACTTCAATCATGTGCGATTGAAATTATGCTTGTTTGTTGTCTAGGGCTGTGTAGATCCTTGGCATTCTACTGCCCATATCCTCCACTTTTTCATCTTGCTGAACAGTTTGAACAGTTAGCGCTTTATCTTTTCTATGGGGGCAGTCTTTGTACCTATGGTTTCCTTTACAACCCCAACACTCCATAGGTGGCGGTCTTGGCATTTTCTCACCCCCTTCATCCTTCCTGATCTCTCTAAAGGACGGTTGTCTGTGAGGACTATTTCTGAAAAAGGGAGTCTTGTTTCCCTTCTGCCTCTTCTCTTTCCTGAACTTCTTCTGATCATCCCAAGCCTTCCGAAAAGTAGGCCTTTCTCTTTGTTGTTCATACAAGAATTTATCCCTTCTTATCATTTCTTCCATGGTCTTAGGTTCATCATACTGAATCTTATCAGTGATGGAAGGTGGTAGTCCACTCAGATACCTCTGAATCTTGACAGTCTCATCTTTGATGAATGGAACATATTTCAGCAGTTCCAAGAAACTTCGTTCGTACTCATCAATGGTCATGCTACCTAGCTTGAGTTCGAAGAACTCCTTCATCTTTCTGTCATAATATCTTTTGGTCAGGTATTTCTTTTCGGAATACCTCTTAAACTCCTTCCAGGTGATATCTTTCTCTCTGATGTGCTGCACTTGCACCAACTAATCCCACCACATGGATGCTTTTCCTTTTAGTTGATACATTGCAATTCTTCCTTCTGCATGAGCGGAGTAGTTCTGTAGTTGGAAATATTTCTTCATGCCAAGCAACCATGTTTCAGCATATTCCTCCTTCTTATGTTCTCCATCGAATGTTGGAGGCTTAATCTTATTCATCTCCCCTTTCAATTCATCCTTTCTAGATTTTCAGTGTTTTCTGGTAGGGGACGGGCTTGAACTACTGTGAACTACCGTGTGTTTCCTTGCCAGACTGCTTCGGGGAGAGATGATAATGTCTACTACCACTCCTCGATTTCCTTCTCCTCTCAGGGATTGTAACACTTCTTGATCTGCTTGTGTCACTCTCTTTTTCCAATTTCTTTTCTATTCTTTCCAGGCTCTTCAACATTTTTAAGTTGAATTCACCCTGCCGATCCCTGATTTTCATGAGTTTTTGGCTATCAGCTTGGTGAGCCTGGGCATCTTTCTGCAATATTTCAATGAGTTTCATCATATGTCCTTCCTTATCCATCTCTTTTTCGTGCCCATTAGAGTTTGTTCCTTCGACTCCCAGGTTGACATTCCTTCCTACCCTTTCGTCCTCTGTTTCGGAGGCAATTTGCACCTCTTCCAATTCCATACTCGGCATCGGTTTTCAGCTGTCCTGACACTCGTCGAACTCTACACACACGACGTGCATCCAACCAAAGTTTTCTAGGCCTTAACCCTTACAACATCACAATATTCATAAATCAACGTGAGTGAGAAAATGTTTTAACTTCACAAAGTTTTCTGAGCTCTGTCGGTTCTGCAATTTCAGAACTTCGGTATTTCTGGCTTTGAGGTTTTGGTCCACGAGGCTCTCACACTCGCTTTCGGGTTTCGGGTCTTTGGTACCCGAGAGTTCATAACGCAGTGAATCCCAACTTCTTGTCACTACAATCCCCAAAATCCGATAAATGGTTTCTTGTACGAGATCCAACGATCCTCGATGAGTTGGGTTTAACGGTCTAGATCTTTTCAGAATTTCGTGAATCAGAAGTTCACGATGCAGCGAATCCTAATCTTTGTCACCTAAATTCTAAAAATTCAGTTTCCTTGCTCTCTAGGCCCACAACACAGCTATCGCCCTTAAAATCTGTTACGGTTCTTCTGTCTCCGAAGACTTCGGGAGTTCGGGACTTCGGGTTTCGAGATTTCGATTCGCGAGACTTTCAGACTCGCTTTCCTTCCCAACCCTCGAATTTTGAATTCCGATTTACTTTATCCTCTAGGCCCACAGCACAGTTGTCGCCCTTCACCACAGTGGCACGTGGTACATTCAAGAGGGTCCACGTCACCTTCAGTGACATCATCAGGTCCCACCACTCTCACCTGTCTTCTTGACTCACTGGCACGTGGTACACATTCATGCGCCCATTCCATTCCAAGCAAAATCCCATGGTTAGACTCCTTCCTCGGATCTACAACGTAGAGATTTTCGGTGTTTCAGGGTTTCGGGCATTGGGAGTTTGTGCATCCCACATCTCGAACTTCCGTCTGTCGAAATCCTGAAATTACAGTTTACTCCTCCACTGAATCAGACGGTCAACTCCCTTCCTACGATCTACGGTGTAGATCGTTTCGAGATTTCAGGTTTTGGGTTTCAGAGGTGTTCACCTTCCTCACTTCCCATCTCCCAACTTTGTGAAATTTGAAAGGTTTTCGCGACTAACTCGAGCGCGACTTTGCCAGATCTAACGGTTGAGCCTTCCTCCCAGATCTATAGCGTAGATATTCCTGATTTTTCGGGTTTTCGGGAGTTCGCGTATCACGATTCCCATGCTCCTGTGCAACTCCAAAGGGTTTTTTAAACCGTGCGCATGTTTTCCCGATCTGAAAGTCACGAGGCTTCACTACTTCCCTCCCAAACAGATCCTAAGGCTCCAACACTGATGGTGTGGAGTCCTCTCTCCTTGTGGCCATATACCACACCCGCTGCAGTTTCACAACACCACTATACCTCATGAGCTTAAAGGCACGGTCAAGTAGCTCCTTGACACTCTGGACCTTACCAGGGTCCGAAATTGGTCCTCCAGACACAATTTCTCCTCTCACCCTCGATCCAAAGGCCACTCAACTGGCCCATCTAGGCTAAGTGTCGAAACCTTGGCTCTGATACCAAACTGTAACACCACTTTTTCAGTTAACAAACTTCGCGGAAATATAACACCACTCTCAAATTATAAAACAACATGCATTTAAGAAAATGAAACACATTTAAACTCAGAGTAAGTCATATAAATTATTGCTATCATAATTTTAAGAATGGAATTAACCATCATTCATCTGCACAACGGAATACATGATAAAATATAAGCATCACAGGCATGCAAAACATAACATTTAACATAAGATGATACTTATCTTGAAACTGAAGTAATTCCACCAACCAGGTGCAGGCCTTCCATGAACCTCCCAGCCTTAGACCGCACTGCTCATCAGCTCAACAGTAGGTCACCCCCGAGCTCAGACTAAGCTCCACCCCAAGGAAAGGAATCCTAGGCTAAGCTGAGGTTACAGGGAAAACACACAGTCACGAGGAAGGAATTCTCTCCCAAGAACAACTCATGCTCACTTCCCACAGACTCTCCTTCCCCACATGCCTGTTCCACCCTAGGAGTATGCACCTTCTCTGTCACCTAGACAGTCCTTCGACTGCTAACCTCCCTTGCCTTGGATTACAGCAACAGACCAGACCGGAAGTCTTCGAGCTCTGTGGCAGCTACAGGGTTCCTTCCAGGAGTTCTCTCCTTCCTCTGTGCACTCTCTCACCTGGAGAGAGAGTCTCTCACAGGCCAAGCAACCTGTTCTTCCAATTCAACCACCTCTCTCTCTTGGAGAGAGTGTTGCACAAACTGGCCAACAAGCCCCATGCAGTCCAGCACTGTGTGGCCACAACAGCTGACGGGAAAACAGACACGGGCTTTCCAACAGGTTCAACAATGGTGAATGTACTCACGGATATGGCTTCAAACAAGACTCCATGCATAGGCTCGATACTCAGACAGAGGATGTTTTGGATTTTCAGAATCAACACACAGGATTCTAGATCAGTGGATGTACGGGGTATCTCTTGTAGAGGTCGGATGGGATGTCTGTTTTAGAAAATCGAGAAGAATGGAGAGGAACCCCTCTCATGGCTCATCTTGTCCATTTATTCACATGCACTAGGGTTGACACTTGTCACCCTTGGAACTGCATGCGTTCCATCAACATGCATCCGCTTTGCAAATTTTCCCCTTGCCAGGAACTTAGGATAAACAACATAAAATACACATGTTCTTTGGAATAATAATAAAATATTATTCCCAAGGATTAAGCCCCCTAGGATTAACACTTAACCCATTTTCCCACCTTCCAGCCCTTAATCCCTTTCCCTCTCTATGGATGCTCAGTCCCCCATCACTCATTCATCATGTCGGCCTGCACGCGGCGGTGTTTATATTTTATTAATGTGCTGCATACATATAAGTACAAAATCAGGTCCATGGCCTACAACCCTTAGGCTCTCTCTTTGACCTAATAATCACATAAGCCCATCGGCTTATACAAACTTGGCTCACTAGCCTATAACACATATTTACAATTCATTTCATACATCAGACTTACAAAGGGCTCGACCTTGGGGACACTACAGAAAGGAGAGTTACAATTAAAGAAGAACCTTCCACCTCTATTTCAGATGCCGGAATTGATTCTTTAGTTAGAACTGTGGGAAGATTAATGGAAATACTAGAAATCGGTGATAGAAACCTGCCTAGAGAGAATCAACCTACCCCTCAGATTCGAAATCCCAATTTCAGAAGAAATCCTCCCCAGATCAGACAAAGAGAGCCCAGATACCAAAGGGAATAGAGAGGTCCTAATCAACAGATTATGCCATCTCTTCAAGAAAACTATGCTGATGAAGGGGAAGAGATAATTGAGGAGTTAGATGACATTCACATAAATATTATGGGGGTTAATGACAATGATTTCATTTTTCTTACTCAAGAAGAACATGACCTTTTTCTCCTTTCACAGATCGAATTTGATGAGGGGGAGTCAGAAAAACAAGCCTTCGAAAATGCAATAATGGAAGTCCACAGAAAATACAACTTGAGAAGTAAAAAATTGAACGACAACACAACTAAGAAAGCTTCTGAAACTAAGAAAACCTCTGATATTGTTCCTAAGAAAGTTCCTGAAAAGAAAAACTCAGAGGCTTCTGCAAAAAGAACTCCTGACTCTTTACCAAGAACAAATCAAACTGAGGTTGCATCCACAAGTCAACCTAGTACTATTGCACATAAAAATGTGGTTGATAAATCATATTTTCAGAGTCAATGAAAAACCTCTACCACATTCAGACTGGAAAGTGAATTGGCCAAACTAAAAATACCTATTCCTCTGACAAAACTGATGAATAAAAATGCTTATAGATCATAAGTGATCAAAGCATTGAACATAGAACCATGGATAGGTACAGACACTATGAACGTGGTCGATGATCAACCAGAGTTTTTATTTGGTCCTGAGGTTGAGGGAAAAACTAACAATGGTTTTGTTCCTCCTTTTTACATCAGTTTGAATATTCATGATTGGACATTACACAATGCCATGATGGATTTTGGTGCTTCTCACAATCTTATGCCCAAGGTTGTGATGGAGAAACTGGGGCTTGATATCAGCTTGATATCACTAGGCCTTACAAAGACTTATACTCCTTTGACTCAAGCAAATTTAAATTCATAGGTCTGATCAAAGACTTGTGTATTACCTTGGCACAAATCCCAACCAAAAGCATGGTAATGGATATTGTTGTTGCAAATATTCCTCCAAAGTATGGTATGCTATTACCTCGATCATGGGGTGCCAAGTTAAAGGGTACCTTACAAATAGACATGTCTTATGCCACCATTCATGTTTTTGGTCAACAGAGAAGATTGTACAGAGAGACTCTGATGAAATACATGGTTAGTAGTCAAGAGAAACCACATAACTATCCTTTATACTCTGTTCATTCTGATTTGGACTCCTTCATTTTATACAATGATGGTGACTTGGATAGTCAAATTGCACAGTTGGAAGATGATGTATGTAACCTGAAGGAAGGTAAAGAAATCCATGAGGAAAGTGAAACAATGACAATACAAATTGATGAACCAACAAAACCTCTTTGGAGTTTAGATTTCGATGGGGCTGTCAGTAAAGAAGGATCCAGAGTTGGGGTGTGGGTGCATAATCATAAAACAAGGTATTCAGGAATCCATTCATATAAATTAAATTTTCAGTGCACTAATAAAATAACTGAGTTTGAAGCATTGATGCTTGGCCTAAAACTGTTGAAGAAGCTTGGTGCCAAAATAAGTATGGTAAGAGGTGATTCTGAACTTAACATTAAACAGATCAAAGGTGAGTATTCTGACAAACACCCTAGACTCAGAGCTTACATAAACACTGTGTTGGATTTTTTGCAATGTTTTACTGAAATTGACTTGCAGGTGATTCCAAGACGCCAAAATATACTTGCAGATGGACTGGCTACTTCGACAACCACTTGTAAAATACCTTTCCATCCAAATCACCAATACACAATAGAGGTGAAATGTAGACCTATTGTCCCGGACAATATCAGGTACTGGCAAGTGTTTGGTAATGATGAACATATTGATGATTTTTTGTAGTCTAAAAATGAATTTGAGTGTGCAAACATTGATGTAGATAGTGATAATGATACTGTAAATAAATTGTATTCAGAAGAAATAAATGAAAATGAAGAAAATTCAGATTTTTTGCAATTAAAAGATAATATSCTACCTARAGGGTTAGTCCCACTTGAAGAACTGTTTGATTTCAATGATGTAGAAAAAAAGCCAAAAATTGAACCTACTGGTAAAGATGTTGAGGAATGCAACATAGGAACAGATAAGGAACCTAAAATGATTAAATTATCCAAATCTTTACCTCCTGAGAAAAAACAAAAATATATTGAACTGTTCAAAGAATTTGTAGATGTTTTTCCTTGGAGCTATGAAAATTTGAAATCTTATGACACCAGTCTCATACAACAAAAGATTCCTATAAAGGAAGAGCATAAGCCTTTCAAGCAGAAGCTTAGGAGAATTAACCCTAAGTTAATGCCCCTAATTGAAAAGGAAATTAAGAAAATGTACCATGCTAAAATCATTGTTTCTCTAAGGTTCTCAAAATGGGTTTCTAATTTAGTTCCTACTAGGAAAAACAATGGAGAAATCAAGCTCTGCATTGATTTCAGAAACCTCAACAAAGTATCCCTTAAAGACAATTATCCTCTGCCCAAAATGGATCATATCTTACAGAAGGTAGTTGGAGCCAGTAGGATCTCTTTGCTAGATGGTTTTTCTGGCTATAACCAAGTTCTTGTTCACCCTGATGACCAAGAGAAAACAACATTCACTACACCCTGGGGCACTTTCATGTATGTGAAAATGCCCTTTGGTTTAATGAATGTTGGTGCCACATTCCAGAGAGAAATGGACATCGCCTTTGTGGATGAACTTGGGAGATTTATTGTCATATACTTGGATGATGTAACTATCTATTCAAAAATAGACGAGGAACATTTACAACACCTCAGACGAGTTTTTGAAAAGTGCAGAAAGTTTGGAATCTTGCTAAATCCAAAGAAAACTATGTTTGGTTTGGAAGAGGTAAAACTACTAGAACACATTATATCTAAAGATGGAATCAAGATAGATCCTAGAAGAATTGAATCCATCCAGAAGTTATACCATCCTAGAAACATTAAGGAATTGCAGTCTTTCATAGGAAAAATAAATTTTCTAAGATTCATACCCAATTTGGCAGAACTCCTCAGAAACATAACAAACATGCTTAAAAAAGATACAAAAATAAAGTGGAACACAGAAGCTAAGCAGTCCTTTGATCAAGTGAAACATGCATTGACACAAGCCCCTATATTAATTAGTCCCGATTATACTAAAGATTTATACTTATTCTCTTTTTCTTCTGAACACACCATTGCAATGGTTATTTTACAGAAAAACAGTGAAGGCCATGAACAACCTATATCATTTTTCAGAAAATCACTGAGAGATGTTGCATTGAACTACAACATTATGCAGAAGCATGCTTTTTCCTTAGTAAAAACAATTAAATATTTCAGAGTTTACATTCTCCATTCACATATAATTTCTTATGTTCCTAATGCAGTGGTGAAAGGTATTCTGACTCGGGATAAACCAGATGGTAGAAGAGGGAAATGGATTACTGTGATCCTTGAGTATGATATAGAAATTAAACCAACCAAACTGATCAAGGGTCAATGGTTAGCCAAACTGATGGCTGAATCAAATTTCCATGCTTTAGATATAAACTTTATAGCTATAGTTGATGAACAAGGAGAGTAGGTGACTCCACATGTCAAAGAGGTATTCTCAAATTATCCATGGTACGTAGACCTTATCTTTGTCCTGCATCATTTACAAGCTCCTCTTGGTTTGACAAAAAGTAAAGCTAGATTTTTAAAACTTAAAGCTTTGAATAGTGCATTCTGAATGGAAATATTTACTGGAAAGATGTTGGAGGCATTTTACTGAATTTTTTATTGAAATATGAAGATGGAAAATATTTGTAGGAGTTCCATGAAGGGGTTGTTGCGGGCACTTAAATTGGAAGACTACTTCTAACAAAATTCTTAGAGCTAGTTTTTACTGGCCCACCTTGTTTGCAGATGTCAATAAAAAGGTAACCTCCTATCACAAGTGCCAGATATTTTAAGGCAAAATGAAGATTTTTCCTTTACCTTTGAAGCCTATATCGATTGAAGCTCCGTTTAAGAAATGGAGTTTGGATTTTATTGGAGAGATTCACCCACCTTCATCAGGTGAGCACAAGTGGATCCTTACAACTATTGACTACTTCACCAAGTGGATTGAAGTTGTACCCTATAGGCAAGCCATTGATGCTTTGATTATAAAATTCTTGGAAACTAACATTCTCTCTCTATTTTGGTGCCCTAGGAAGATTATCACTGATAATGCAACAATTTTCAGATCAAAAAAGATGATAGAATTTTGCAATAAGTATCAGATCACTTTAGGACACTCTAAAACCTATTACCCTCAGGGCAATGGATTGGCTGAGTCTTATAATAAGAGTCCGGTCAATATCATCAAGAATATGTTGCAGGAAAACAAGAACTCCTGGCACAACAATTTTGTACATGCACTATGGGCAGATAGGTTGACTACAAAGAGGCCAATTGGTATGTCCCCATATCAGTTGGTGTATGGAACATATGTTGTTTTTCCCACCTCTCTCGGTGTTCCTGTTATGAATTTGTTACAAGAAGTGCAGGTAGAACCTAATGACATTCAAAGAAGGATCAATCAGATGATACAACTGCAACAATCCATAGAGGAAGTTTATAACTAGACTCGGGTGATTGAAGAGAGCATCAAGAAAATCTATGACAAAAGAACCAAGGAAGATGACTTCAAATTGGGTGATGTAGTACTAAAATGGGATTCAATAAATGAAGACAAGGGAAAGCATGGAAAGTTCAACAATTTATGGAAAGGCCCTTTCATAATCCATGCTTACAGAGGAAACGATGCATTTCTAATCAAGGACATGAATGGAGCAGATATTCTAGGAGGACCTGTCAATGGAAGAATACTCAAACATTATATTCCTCCAAAATGAAAGTATTCAGTCACTCATCTCATTCTACAAACCATTTTTACTTTTATGTCATGTGTGGGTGATTTTATCAGATGGTTGAAGCCCGAAGAGAAGGCCCTAAGCCATTGATTAGGACCACCATATTTACAATTAGAATAAAGCAAATCAGGATGCATAAAAGCATCGGAGAAGAAGTTTCAAGGCAACAGGTAGCCGGTTCTTGGCACCTCACAAAGAGAGCACCATCCCCATTTGGAGCCACTGTTATAACCCTATATTTCATAGGATTACTTGGTGATTGAAATTTTCTCCTTCTAGTTGTATTGTTGTAAATAATATTTTATTCTACAAATGATTTACAAAAAGAAAAGAAAAGAATAAAAAACATAAAAAATGAAAAGAGGGTATAAAAAGAGAAAAAGAGAAAAAAGATAAAACCCCGTGAAATAAACTTGGTTTGATTCATACTATTTAACCATGATCAAACCCTTTGAATTTATGTTGATAGGTTAGTGAATAAGTTTGGCCAAACAACCTAATCTTGGCCAAATTAGATAGGTTAGTGAATAAGTTTGGCCAAACAGTCTAATCTTGGCCAAATGTCTTAGGTTAGAGTAATCATTGACCCAACAGTTTAATTTGGGTTAATGTGCTAGGTAATTAGATTAGGAACTATGTTAGGATGCCTTATTTCAATAAAAGTTTACAAAAGGTTGATTAAATTCCTTTATATGAGTTAAATTGATGTGTTTTTCACCCCTTGGTGAATAAAATAAAGAAAGGGGAGCTAGCGCTACCCAAAATATGTTTTTATCCTAAGTTCCATGGTGATTTGACATTTTGGCGCTTTGTGTCTAAATGGCGCATAGATCTCACCAATTGATCAAGCCACACTCATATCAATGACCAACAGTGAATATTGGACCCCCCCCTCGACATTTCTACCTTTAACAGTGGGGAGCAGGGTGGGAGAGTGGTTTTCCCAGTGCGGGCCCCCCAAAACGTGTAAACTCCAGATCTTACCAGACCCCCCCCTCTCATTTCCTCTTACAACCTACCCCCCCTCTAGTGAAACCGCCTAACCACTAATCCGAAACCGCTCACCTCACTCTGCCACCATACCCCACTACCCTGTCACACCGTCACACTCATCTAACTGTTGGCCATTTAACACCCTCCACGTCACACCTATCTACCCATTGGACAATCAATGACATCCCCCATGACTGTTACCCATCCAACTCACCACCCACACCATAATGGACACACCCTACACCGTTTAACTCCATTTTTTTTCCATTCCCGCACTGTTCACTCATCCAGACATAGTCGACACCGCCATTTCCTATTTTCAAGTTGATCACCACCAGGCACACCATCGATAGACGTGATCAAGACGGGTAATCAAATACCATACCTTCTTCCATCCTTATATCTCTGATTAATCATGGCGCCCAAATCCAAATCTACTGAAACAGAAGAAAACTCGTTTCTTCCTCCTTCCTTCGACCTGGATCGCGTCCCTCTAGTCGATAAATATTACCAAATTGCAGAGCCAAAGTTTGAATTTGATTCCTTCGAATTACACTTCTGGCTCAAAGATATTTTCCTAGACTAGAGTGATGAGATCAGACTCTGGGAGTCTAATCTGTCATTGTACATTTTCCCCCAGACCTATCACTTCCCTGAGTTTACCTTGAAGTGTCAAGCCCACTACCTTCCCGACCAAAGGGACATCATGCCTTCATCTGGTGAAACTCTGTCCACCATCACCCCTGAAAAAATAAACCAGATGATGTAAGTACCCAGAACTGATTCTGCCAGCCCCTTCTGCATTGAGATTCTGACTAAACTCTATTAAAAACTTTCCTTTCCTCAAAGAGCCCAGATATTTGAAATATTCTTACCAGAAGACGTGCAGTTGCCTAAAAAGAACCGTTCATATTCTTCTTCCATCTTCTCAGTCAAGGCAACCAAATCATTTCCACCCTATGTTGTCTGCTAGGATATTATTTTGATGAATGGGTAGATGAACCCATTTTGGGTTTTCTGTCCATTTTCTCCACAGAAGAAAAGGATAAAACTCAATTTGATTACAGTCAGTTTCTGGCTGACATTATACATGAAAAAAATTTCAAGTTCTCCACAGAGGGATTGTTCAGGTACTCCTTAGTGTTGGTGTACTTGTTTCTCTTCTTTCAAGTAGACAAATTCTCTTGTGCCTTTAAGAAATTGGATCAAAATGGTAACCCTCGACCAATGAGTTCTTAGACATCACTAGTGAGGAAGAACAAATCCGAATTTAGCTTCAAACAGTTCATCGATCATTTTTACCATCCAGTAGTGTGCATGATCAGTAACAGAATGGGACCAAGGATAAATGAGGAGGTCCAGATAATCCTTCACCTATTAGACTTAGCCAAAATAGGGGACTGGTATCTTTACCAGAACCATACTGAGATCAAAATTTATGGGTGTGAATTACCTCCATGCAAGCTACTAAAGTACCTTCCAGTCATAATATTTGCCTTGGAATACATCAAATAGATGATCAACTCTGATGACATCCACTTCATGTCTTTCAAGAAGAAGCAGCAGCTCAGGATCAAGAGCCAAATTGGTTCCTTCATATGTAACAATAGAGCTGCAGGAGAAGAAGCCAACAATATCTTAAAATAGATGAACTTCAGTCTGAGTTTCCCATGGAATTATGACCCCTTTGGCATCATATTAGAAACCAGGCTAAAAAAAATACTTCTCTTTATGCTCATGTGCCAAAACCAGAGGTAGAAAATTTCATGAACCAGACAAATTGGAAGGAAAATACTTTTTTGAAGACATAAGGCCATCCTTCACCTTCCAAGATTTCACATACAAGCACTCCTTAGGTTCAAACAGAGAAAAGATCCAAGAAAGAGGTTTCACCTTCAGTCACATAGGTGTCAGCTGAAGACTTCCAGGTCTATAGGAAAAGGATCAATACTAGCCGCACACCAGACAATTTTAAAGAAGGAGAAACTCAGTCCACAATAGTTATGGAGGAACCACATTCATCAGTTTTCTCAGGAAGCCAACACATAGTGTCCACATCCTCATCCAAGAAGAAAACAGACACTACACTGTCAACCAAGTCCCCACAAGAGAAAAAAAGATCAAGAATTTTTGAAAAATACAAGATGATCAAGTAGAAGAATGAACTTCTGAACAATAGCACATATGCCCAGTTCTGGAAGCAGACATCCACATCTCAACACAGATTATTGTCTGCCTTTGACACTAAAAAGGGAAGGATGCACATGGCATTCTTAGGTCCATCATCCCAAGAAAACCTTTGATTACAAGAAAGATTCATTGGATTTTGATGTGAAAGAGGTCCATCCAGCACATCAAATGGAAATGCATAGGAAAACAAGGGAGATGATTTTCTCCACCTTGACAAATACATCATTGACTATTGCAAAATTGTAGGTGTCCTTAAACAATGTCCAATCTAAGTTGAAGCTGGAAAAGATTTCCTCCCTGGCCAAAGATAATAAGATCAAATCTCTAGAGGAGCTGGTATTGAAGATTTTTTATGATCCATCCAATATCAAGGTGGTCGAGGAACTACTGAAGAGGAAAAATGTTGACATAGCATCTCTGAGGAATCAATTGAAATTACCAGCCACTGAAGATTCATAGGCAAAGGAAATGGCTGAAAGTGAAAGTCACAAAGAAGAGATGTTGAAATTAATAATGGAGCAGAACGCATAGATAAAAGACATGGAAGCTGAGTTAGACAAATTGGTTAAAGAGAAAGATCACACTGTACAAATGGTTGTCATACCACTAGAGGAAATTCCTCTCATAGCAACAGCCACAACAACATAATTTCCATCAGCCATTCCAGTCAAAGTTCCATATGTTTCTGAGAAGTTGGTGAAGTCAATGGAGGACATGAACCTGCAAGGGGAAGAAATCAAAAGATTCCAAGAAGAGGTAAAAAACCTCTAGAATCTGAAATCCATGTTCTAGGCCAACTATAATGTTAAGCCCTAATATTGGCTCATTACCCCTTAATTGGGGCATATTAGATTAGTAATGTGATTTTATTTATGTCGGATTTGGCTCATTACCCCTTAATTGGGGCATATTAGATTAGTAATGTCATTTTATTTATGTCGGCTTTAGGCCATTAGTTGTAATTACACCTCCTAGTCTCCTATATATACCAAGGAGACATTTTCATTTTGAATCATCATGTACTAGAACATTTAAGTGGGGTAAAAGGAGGTTGCCCCCTCAAAGAGGCTTATTATCTGAAATTATCTCTTTTTAAAGGCATTGAGTACTTTTCCTGAGGTTTTTCTATGCTATATTGATGTTTGGTTCTTAACATATGGTATCAGAGCTCAAGGTCTTGGGGTTTCGCTTCTACATCTGAGACACCGTGGAATTTTCGCTATAATTTTTTTTCTACAATGTTTCAGAAGGAACGGCTTGGAGGATATTTAGTAAACAGATAAAGGTACGTTGGGTTCAAAATTCATCTCCCGAGGCCTTATAATTTCAGAGATACATTCCGTACAATATAGGGTTCTGGAATCATCCTGAAATGAGTCATTGTGGAATTTTTGCTATAAAACATTTTATGTAATGTTTCAGACCCTGAACTCTAGAGGCAATTTATATAAATTAGTAAGGTATCTGTGGTAAAAATTTTATCTTCTGGGTCATCTTAAATTTTTATATACACCTTGTGTAAGATAGGGTATCTGACTAGTCCTATTGACTAGTCTCAAGAAGGTGTTCCAAGTAAAACAATCATAACTTCTTGATAGAGTATCCAAATTGAGTGGGACTGGTTTCATTGGATCTTGAACGAGCTGTAGTATTTTGGGTATGAGTTTAAGAATTTTAGATCAATTATTTTGTGCGGGGCATGCTATACAAGTGAGATCTCCTGGAAAGGCCAAAAACCGGCAAGTTGTGAGGAAGTTACTGTAAATTACACTTGGCACATCCAATTTTGATCAGACCTGTGGAATTGCAGAGAAGAAATATCAGAGAACTACCTAAAATAAAGTTTCATACCCAGAAGGGCCGAAACATGGGAGATAGAACAGAATAAATATTGTCTAGCAGAACCGCCTCAAAATCAATATTCAAAAGTGATACTTGGCCAACATGCCACCGAAAAAGGGACCTTCTACACCAAATAAGCCTCCAGAAAATCCTAATTGGACTCTTGATGAAGGTGAAGAAATGTGTAGGGACATAAATGAACTACAAAAGAATATGGATTCAATGGAATCTAAGTTGATGGATTCAATAGAAGCTAAGTTGGATACTAAGATGGATTCAATGGAAGCTAAGTTGGATACTAAGATAGATGGTTTAAAAGGGGAGATCATGGAAGTATTGAAAATTTTCGTAACAGAGAAGACACATGAAAGTGAAAATGCATACCATGAAATTCATGATGAGGACACAAGGAAGGTGAATCAAGAATGGAGAAACTCCAACTTTGGTTTGAAGACCAACCACGTTCCTAAGATTGATATGAGTAAGTTTGATGGCAAGGACCCAATCACATGGATACTTCAGATGGAGCAATTCTTTGATCTCCATAATGTGCCACAT
>JASDQU010504177.1:159872-178685 GCA_032191745.1 Picea mariana | reverse complement strand
AAGGATTTCTTAGAAACCTTGCAGTTGGACCTGAGCATCCAACATGAGATGAAGTATATTTTTATTACAAAGCCTACTTTTTCCAAGTACACTGAAATGGACGAAATATACAGAAAGTTACTCAAGGTTTCCATCCCTATTCAAAAGAGATGGGAATACCTGTGTTCATTACTTGAGTAAAAGTGATGTGGATTTTTGAGTCAGCAAGAGGAATACAGTCAAGTCAAAGTGATGAATCATCAACTACTTCCCCCAAAATAAGCACCAAGGATTCGAATAGATCATCAACATTCCTATTATTTTGTAATTTATAATATGGTTAGTTAGATTTTTCCTCCACAATATCCTAGTCATTAATGACAGGATCATATGTAACTGTTGTATAAATAATTCTCACTTCAAATTATTGAGGGTTTATTTTTGTGCCCAAGGAGCTATATGTGTAATTTTTTCAAAAGGATCGACCAGTAATAAAAAGGCTATCCACAGGATTCTTGCGTTTGAACATTGGTGATGTTTATATTTCTCTGTTAATGTTTATCTTCTCTGTAATCAATATGTTTTTTGTTTCTAATCATCAAAAGGAATTTAATGAACACAATTTTTCTCGTGCACTATGTTTCGGGTCTTTTAGTGATCTACATGTTATTCATTTGATATTAAGTAAAGGAATTCTTAATTGCTTCTTTGCTTGGTTGACTTTCTCACTTGTTCTATCTTTTCAACCCATTTAAATCTAATAGATCCAGCGATCTCATTATCTCGCCCTGTGAAGGAACCTCATAAAAGTTGTCTCTAATCCTAATATTTAATATAAAACCCATAGCCCAATGGAAGTTCAAAGCACATTTTCAGCCAACTCTTATAAACAAACAAACAAACTCAGATTATTTTAACTAGCCTAGTATTTAAAACTCAAATAACTCTAAATCATACATAGAGATCCCTCTGAAAAACTGGCAGTGCTAGATCCCAGTTTCAAAAGTGGTTTTGGTAAGTTACCTCTGTCAATTTCTTCTTCCCTTGACAACCTCTGGGAATTACAGAGTGCTAACAGAACATACCTATGCTCAATTCAAGGAGGTGCAGGCAGGATATGGACACTCGAGGGAATGTTTCCTCTTGGGTATATGGTGTTAAGCTGAAAAGGATATAAAAAAGGCTCTGCTTGGTTGATGATACAAACTGTTGAGGTGATAGGATTATAAGGAAAAAGCGAGAACCGACAATAGGCTTAATACTACAAGCAAGAGAATGAGATGCAATTACTACTTAACGCCAAAAAATGTCTTTTTTCATAAACTTAGTCTACTTGGTTTGAAAAAGGGCTAAACTTACACCAAATAGACATCCTTTGAAATTCAATTTACGAGGATGAAAGAGACAAGCTCAGTCGACAATCTTTTCTCTTTTTGAGAGAGTCGAAGAAGAGCTTAAATCAAACTCGTTGGGAGTCCCGCTAGGCATAGGTCAGCATGCTTATGAGTAATAAATGAGGTTCAAACGCAAAGTCATATATTAGCTATAAGGGACTCCCAGTCGTACGAACAAAAATCTCTGCATGAGAACCGAATGGCGGAGAGGATCTAACTAGGGCACCCATGTTTGGTAAGTCTCTACCATTCAATAACGACACTTCTAATTGCAGAAAGAAGGTTATGTGTCACTACTAAATGCGTTCGTACCTAGGGAATATGAGTTGTAGTCATAGGATGATGCAAATTTGCACAATGGATGGATGACCTATCCTATATGCTAGTTGGCAAAAATACCTGTCCAAAGTTATGAACAAGTGACATGGTGCTATAAACCACAAGAATCCTTGGATAAAACCACCAAAACCAACTCCATCCACTGTCATATTAGTCCATTAGGCCAAAATATTAGTAAAAACTATGCAAAGTGGGTAAAAAGTTTCTATAAATAGTAAAAAAAAACAATTTTACTATACCATTTGTATTTTTAACGCAAATAGTGCATTTTGGACCAAATTACCCCCGAATTTCAACTGTTGATTGCCGGAGCCACGAGTGATGGAATCAACAACCGTTTGGACCAAGTAATTCATCTTGCTTCTCTCTTTATTTCTAGTGGATCAATATTTTCAATAATGTCTCCTTTTTTTAGTATTTTAAGGCGCAACTTAGAAACTAGGGTATACACGGGTTGTAGATCATCGAGTCACATATACACAGCCCTATACGCGACTATTTTAAAAAAAAACAGTGTATAAGCAGCCCTATACGCGATTGTGTAAATTGTATCTCGCGTACAATTCCGTGGATATGGTTTTTAAAATGTTACTAACTCAAAAAATGGTTTTAATCTTGCAGGATGGTGCTACAGTGGAGAGAAAGAGAGCACGGAGAGGTGGATACTTTAGTGGAGAGAGATATAGGGGCCCATATGGCTTTAAAAATATGTGGGCTATATAAGTTTTGGGCTCTCAAAGGTATGAGGGCTCAAGTGATATTGGTCCATATGCTAGTGAAATATTGGGATCCAGATACGGAGAACTTCAACATTGATGGACAACCATTGAGGATTGAATTTGAGGACATATAATTATTGAAAGGATTGTCGCGTTAGGGTGAGGTGGTCAACCTCAAAGCCTAGGGAGTTGGGAGTGGCATGAACATAGAGGAATACATAGCCACCCGTTGCATTGTAGGGACTGAGAAGGTAGGGATCCAACTCCCAATCAGAGTGATCAACAATCTAAGTCTCAATATTGTTGTCCTAGTGTTGACACAGATCACGGGGTCAGCCTCTTTGCACTAGGAATCGAGGCTAATTATGTTATATTCAGTGGATTGCTTGCGACCCACGATTTACGATCGGTGCACCTCACTGTTGACTAACATGAAGAGCCAGTTGACAGACTGCAAACTGGGTAGAAAGAGTAACTTCGGGTTCACGTCTATCCTATGCATTTTTTTATTCGAGTGGGTTCCAGGCTTGGGCCTTAGAGTCGAGATTGTTCTGCATGGACCTCGCGATCCATCCATGGCACAGTGGATCGAGGTGATGAGGCAACAGAGAGGTGGTAGGGTGTCAACACCCTACAACGATGATTTTTTCTTCTGGTGGAGTCGGCAAGTGATGGATTTGGAGGACTACCCTTATGCAGGGATTGCCTTCAAAGGAGATCCAGACATTTCGTTACCACCAAGTTTCGCCTATGGAGACATAGGTATGCAAAAGTTTTTGAATATTTCATTTTTTTTTTTTTTTTGTATGATGTCAAGTACTAACTAAACATGTATGTGATGCAAACGTGGGTCCACGACGACTGGACGAACTTCCACGACATCGATGGAGGAATCAGGGACATGAACCAGTGGGAAGGGACGATGATAGAGTGCTTCAAAACATGTAGGGAAACCTGTCTTGTTTGACGCAAAGGATTCCCATGGTTCAAGTAGAGGATCTTCCGGAGGCGATGCAGTGGCAGGTGGTAGGTGTGCCCCATGCTTGGGTATGACTCTTTCAGAGTCTCGCAAATGCCATAGTATGCTATCATGACACACATCCGGAGCCGCATGTGTAGATGTCATGATTATTGTATTATCGACCGTATATGTGTTTTGAGGGTGTGATCCCCAATTTTGTACTATAACACCATATTTTTTGGAGAGATGAAATATATAAAAACACTGGTCTTCGACTTTGCTTATATTACAATGTGTACAATTATGAAAGTATTTTCTTTGCTTTAGCTATGTGACAAATTCTAATCTAAAATAAAATTAGCATACGCATCGAATACATAATTAGAACTTCTAGGTATGTGATGATAAGTAATAAAATCAAAATGTCATTCCAAAAGTCGTACCAGTAAGATTCATCGAAGTAGAGTAGGTTCTCGCACACAGTAATTGGCGTTCAACTAACATACCACTAATTGGGAGTACAAAAGAACTTCTAAAGAGCGATTACCATGTGAAATGGCATCACGCAAAAGTTCTATAACGACGCTATATTCATCCACATTATTCATTGATGACCCTAGGAAAATGCCACCTGAAGACACCAGTAGACCCTTGGATGAGTAAACAACCCAAGCGGTGGAAGCCAAGTTCCGTGTATGACTACTAGCCCCATTTTTGAATCCTAAGTAGACCGAAGACTCTGTTGACATATGTCAACAAAGGGAGAACTCGATAAGCAAGATGAAGATGAAAAAAGGGAAAAAGATATATACACTAAAATAAATTAGTATACAAAGAGTTACACCCAAGATTGGGGATCAAGCATAATATATTTTAGAGTAGAGCCCATTCTTGGGCTCAACCAACATATTCCCTTCATAATATTCTAATTCATAGGCTTTTTTTTCTAAGACACATCGCACTATATAGGGACTGTGCCACATGGGTTTGAACTTTCCTACCCCCGGTGGTTCTTTGTATTGGTCGTAAAGAAGGACCAAGTCACCCTCAATGTACTGCTGAGGATAGATAGACTTATCATATTGGACCTTGACATGTCGTTTATTCGCTTCGATAGTCATGGAGGTGTCTCGACGTTGCTCATCTAGACTCTCTAGGTGTACTAGGCGTTGTTCGAGATCAGAAGTGTTAGGTAGGAGTGTAATTGCCAATATAAGAGAAGGGATTTCACATTCAATAGGTAGGATCGACTCCACACAGTGAACTAACTGGAAAGGAGAAAAAATGGTGGAAGTCTTAACTGAGGTTCGATATGCCCAAAGTGTTGGATAAATCATGATATGTCGGTCAGATTTGCTCTGGATGGCATTTTTTTGCAACATGGTTTTGAGAGTCTTGTTCACAACCTCTACTTGTCCATTTTCCTATGGGTAGTAAGGGGAAGAATGACCATATTTAAACCCCAGTTTTGATGCTAATTATTTCATCATTTCATTCTGAAAGTGAATGCCATGATTAGTGACAATCTCACTCAGAATTCTGAACCTGTATATAATTTGATTGAACACAAAGAATGCAACAATATTACCATCAGATTTAAATGTAGGCATGGCCACGACCCTCTTAGTAAAGTAGTCTATGACCACGATAATGTGTTGATTTCCTCCAGTCGAAGTTGGGTTGCAATCCACAAAATCCATCCCCCACTTGGTGAAGGGACTGATGGTAACGACTGGATGGAGAGGGGCTGGATGCGAGTGCATATTTCGAGTGAACACCTGGTAGGGGTGATTCTTCTTAGCCACTTCAACACAATATTTAAAAATAGATGGCCAAAAATAACTGGCTCGCAAATTTTTTTGGGTTGTCATAAGCCCGGATAGATGACCACCACAAGCCCCACTGTGGAAGTCGTTTAGAATAGACTCAAATTATTTGTGAGTGAAGCAATGATGCAAGATACTTTTGACTCCTCAATGATACAGAGTGTCATCGACGATAAGGTAGTTCTTAGCTTGGTATCGTATAAGACATCGGTCATCTCTCGAGAGATGCTGAGGGAATTTGAAAGTTTGAATATAGACAACACTGTATCCATACTAGGTTTCTAACGATGATACAAGGAAAATGTGTTCATCTGCAAATGAATAAACATGAATAACATCCTCATATAACCGAGGGAAGTCAGATATTAACTATGCAAAAACTAGTGATTTATTGGATTTCGCAGAAGAAAAATCGAGATCAAATTCTTGTAAAATGACAATCCATTTATTGTGTTTCCCCCCTATGATACTCCTAGTAAGGACGTATTGAAATGGATTGACATCGACAACCGCAGTAGTTTTTCAAATCAATATATAGTGTTGCAATCGTTGAACTGCATGAACAACAACCAAATCTAGATTTTCAACATGAGAATATTTGAGTTCAGGGTCGACTAAGTTTAGAATAAGATAGAAAATGACATGCTCACAGAGCTCATCATCCTCCTAAACCAACACCATACCAATCGTCACTTTAGACATAGCGATATAAAGCAAGTAATATAGCGATATAAAGCAAGTAATCTCTACTATAGTCTGGATACTTCAGCAAAGGCGTTGATACCAAGGCTTTCTTCAAAGCATCGAAGGATTCATGGGATCACTTATCCCAGATAAAAGGAGTGTCCTTCTTTAATAGACACATGAAACCCTTAGTAATATTGGCATAGTTCACTATAAACCATTGTAAAAATTTAGCTTTCCCCTGTAAGCCTTGAAGTTGACGAACGGTTCGACAATTCGAGGGTCGATTCCTAGAATCTCTTCATATGACCAAGAGAATACATCCCATAATTATTTGAAGAGCTCGGTGTAGATTAGAATTTATTTCGGAGAACAATCTGCACCGATGTATACATTTTCAACCTTACCAGGAATATGATAGATATCAATCATGACAGTAGGAGAGATACCCACGATGTTTCCTTCGACATAAATTTTGTGCGTATCAAGTGGAACTATAGCGTGACCGACTACCTCGCTCAAGGTAGATCTAAAATCATCTTGTTCGATTCTAGCAATATCTAGGAGAAAATAAGAGCGATGGTGCATATCATCCCATGGTCTGTCAGAACCATTCATGGTCTCTACGATTGCTTCATTTGAGGGTAAAGCATCCTCGAGGCAGTCACGTGAGAAAGATGATGAAATGGCCCATACGAGCTTGAGAACATGATCCTTCTCGTCCGTTTGTGAGGCAACAACATCTAGATCGACATAATAGTCAAGGACAACCTGATACGCTATCTCAACTGTTGATAGTGGAATATCCATTCCAGTATGTGACTGACCTTCACAAGACGCAGTCTAGGAAGGTAGGGTCAAAGGATCGTTAAAATATGAAGTGTGGAAAGGAATGGACCTCATTGACGAAGGAGACCTACTAGACATGGAATAGATATGATGAACCGGTGCCATTAAGTCAAAGGTACCCATAAGGGATGAAGACATTCTGACACCGATATTCTCATTTGTCGGATGAGAATTGTCGATCACGGGGATCGACGATCCAACCGATGGATTAGGGATAGCATACGCAAAGGAAAATTGGTCGATCGTCAGGATCTTCCCATCGTGAGGAAAGAAAAGAGTACGGAAGACAGACGATACACTTGTAGTCATAGCATAAGTCAAATTGCGTCCTAGTAACAAGTTATAGTCGAGGAGCATCAACCACCTCGACATCCACCTCCACCATCTTCCCACCTAACTGGACCAAGAAGGCATGAATAATACCATGAGGGCAGAAAGAACGATTGTCAAAAGTATTCAACATGGTCGAAGATTGAGAGAGGGTTGGAGACCCAAGGACTTCACAATAGACTAGGGGCATCACGCATGTTGCAGTGCCTTCATCAATAATAATATGTTTGAAGGTATACTTTGAGTAACCCACGTGGATTTGGAATTATACATGGTAAGGAAAGAGAGGCTTCACATCCATGATGTCAAACTTAATAACCTTAGATCCACAAGGATCTAGAGCTCGTAACGCAAATAACAAGTCATTCCTTTGTGAAGGAAACATCTAGAGTACCTCCAGAGCCAACATCACACAAGGGGTTTGACCCAAATCCTGAACAATAGAGTAATTATGGGTGACTTTAGCATTAAGATTATGGGTAGAGTGCTTGAGTACTCCTTTAGGAATACAAGGCGGGGGCTCTGGTTTTTTGATCTGTAAAGGCGTCTCCAGAGGAGGGGGAGACTCTAGACCAGGTACAATATGTGAATAACTATAATCGCGAGACCGAGTGGCTACATTAACTTCAGACTTAACCATATTGATGCATAGACAATCACCATCTTGCATTGGTGGGTTTTGACTTCCACTCATTGCATTTTTGGCATTCGAGGAGCTTGAGGCCATTTTCTGATTATGTGGAAAAGGATTAGTCAACATAGCGAGTGGTAGAGATAAAAGTCTCACAGCTTCCACAATTTTGGGGCACAAATGGGTAAGGTGATTGTCTGTACAAAGCTTGCAGGGAAACTTCACCTTTTGCCTTTCTTTCTTTCCCTCACCAACATTATTATTCGACTTCTCATTATTATCATTTTCCTCAGGTTTATTATTATTCTTCCAACCCTTACGATTGTTACCACGTCCTTTATTTGTATTCCCTCCTGGTTGCTGGTTACCATTCGGGTTGGTCGACGATTGCACATAATGTACATCTGTTGACTGAGTGGGAGTGGAGGACACAAGTGAAGTTGGACCTCCTATAGACTGGTTTAGAGACAACTCTTTCAATTGGATTTTCACCAAGTCTTCAGATTTCACATTGGTGGATCCTACAATGCCATCGGCATGAGGCCCGAGATTTTGTCTAGGGTCATAGTTTGACCTCGGTGCATCTGGAAGAATTTCGTATAACATCCCAGACTGAGTGTATATAAGATCTAACTGCTAGGATTTAAAAATTATTTCTTCCTTAGATGTAACCCCATATGTAGAAATATCCTTCGAAATATAAGGCTGTAGAAACTTAAGGAACCACTCTAGATGGAATTCTGGAGGTATGTAAGCCTTGATCAACCTCTTTTGTCTATGCCACTCTTGGATGTGATCTGAGATATGTGTGGCTTTGTCTTGACGGAAGGCCGAAAAAATTTCTATGCCAACATTGGAAGTGGTTGAGGAAGACTAAGACCATCTTATTAAAGGTTTTGTACTTCCCCCCTGGTAGATCTATGTGCCATTTCCCTGCAACCCCCATGAGGGTGCGTTGAAACAATATTAAACAAATAGAATTCAAAGAGCACCAAAGAAGAAAAGTAGTGACATGATTACCAGGATCCTCACCAGTCTTGCCTTCGAATTTCGAAATATCTGAAGGAAGCTTGGTGGGGATGGGGGGCCATGTCGTATCATGACACACAGGGTCATTCATTAATCTAGACAAGTCTGGAAAATTGAGCGTGGCTAAAAAAGGGAGACGGGGTTGCGAAATTTGGCCCCAAGCTCCCAGTAAAGATTGTTGTTGGGGAATCGCAACCCATCCAAGGTTCTGGAATGTATCATGGCCCTGTCTGGGATTATAAGACCCTCCTTCGAACTGATTCATGAAGGTTTGGCTAAGAACCATTCCAGTAGGAACGTTATGATGAGGGTTGTAAAAATTTCCCCCAACCAGAGTAGCTCCAGGTTGGGGGTTTCCCAAGCTATGAAACTGACCTCCTCTAGGTGTGAATCCGTAGGATAGAGATGGATTCATCATGACAAACGTGTTGGTCGGAATCAATACAGAGGATGTATGCATAAATGATAGATCATAAGCAACAACTTGTTCACCAGGTTGACCACTCCATCTAGGAGCATTAGGACTAGGATTAGACCCGAGGTGAAAAGGAGGAAGGCCTCAAACTGTAGGAGTCATTTAGGGGATATGAGCCCCACCAAACGAAAATCGATTATGTGTAGGAGCCATGCCCCCAATTCCAATACTAGTATTCGAATTAGAGTATGGGATGGAGGATGAAAATTGCGATGTGAAATTCGACATACCATAATAAAAAGGGCTAGAGGATGTAAGGATGGACTGAAAATTGTCGCCCGATGAGTGACAAAGGGACCCAAAAGGGTTTGTGGCTATAGGTTGAGAATTCACTATAGGTCAGATGAGGGTGATGATGGGAACTTCTGCCACTACAACCATTGTGGTTGAAGGTGTCGAAGGAGTACTTTTAACTATAGTGGGTATGGGAGTCTAAGGACTCCCAGTATCTTTCTGACTCGACTCAGTACTCATCCTTGTATGATCACAAGTCTGGTAAGTGGAGGTGTGTGTACCATGTTTGATAACTTTACACCTTTTAGAAGGAAAAGACTCAAGATGCGGTGGTAATCATAAAAAATGACGAGACCTGCGGGGAATATGGTCTGGATCCACGATGACTCAAGACTTGAGATATAACAACAAATACTAAGGCCAACTAGTAATCAAAGAGCACACCAAAATAAACAAAATGCAAATATGCACACAAACCGGATAAAGTAGCCAAAAAGGGGCCTCCCTCCCTAAAGTAGGTATGCCTCACCCAAGAGGGGCCTGAGACTCCCTGCAAAAGATCAAAGGTATCAAAATCAGTTATAAGGGCCCTCGTGGGCTTAAAAACCAGTCAGTCAGATCCCCCCTAAGAGGTAATTCTCCATAAAGGCGGTGTGTTGTACGAACCTTATCTAACCCAGGGTACCTGCAGAATAACCCCTGCAAGTAATCTTTGTGGTACCTATGTCAAGCAACTAAGAAACCACAATATAACCTATGCGTAGGCGAATAGTTGTAAGTCAGGCCCACCGTATGGGCAAGGTAACAAAGAACAAAACCTTGAAAGCACCGCCTCTCACAGAGATAAAGGTACTAGCAAGATCCCCATATACAAATATATCCCCAGAAATATATCTGGCGCTAAGAAGGTATTGGGGGGATATCCCCTCAACCAACTTCACGTGACCTTGTGCTTAACTCTGGTGTGAGCAGAGCCTCCTGACGTCACCAATTATACAATGGATTTCACCACTCTCTTAGTGAGACAAATATGTTGATTTAATAGCCTTGGAAAAGTCTACTCACAAAATCCTATTCCAAGGCTCTAAATCCTAAGCTAGTTTGTGCACCCTAAAAAAAAATCGTTTCTAATCAATTTTAAATTTATCGGCATTGCTTTTAACGGCCTTGCTTACTCAAAAAGGTTTGGTAGTGAAATTGATGATGTTATGACTCAACAATTAAAATAAATGAATATGAATAAAATGCAAAGTCCTAACTTCAATTCCCAATAAATGATAAGCTTTTCNCGCCCGATGAGTGACAAAGGGACCCAAAAGGGTTTGTGGCTATAGGTTGAGAATTCACTATAGGTCAGACGAGGGTGATGATGGGAACTTCTGCCACTACAACCATTGTGGTTGAAGGTGTCGAAGGAGTACTTTTAACTATAGTGGGTATGGGAGTCTAAGGACTCCCAGTATCTTTCTGACTCGACTCAGTACTCATCCTTGTATGATCAAAAGTCTGGTAAGTGGAGGTGTGTGTACCATGTTTGATAACTTTACGCCTTTTAGAAGGAAAAGACTCAATATGCGGTGGTAATCATAAAAAACGACGAGACCTGTAGGGAATATGGTTTGGCTCCACGATGACTCAAGACTTGAGATATAACAACAAATACTAAGGCCAACTAGTAATCAAAGAGCACACCAAAATAAACAAAATGCCAATATGCACACAAACCGGATAAAGTAGCTAAAAAGGGGCCTCCCTCCCTAAAGTAGGTATGCCTCGCCCAAGAGGGGCCTGAGACTCCCTGCAAAAGATCAGAGGTATCAAAATCAGTTATAAGGGCCCTCATGGGCTTAAAAACCAGTCAGTCAGATCCCCCTTAAGAGGTAATTCTCCATAAAGGCGGTGTGTTTTCCAAACCTTATCTAACCCAGGGTACCTGCAGAATAACCCATGCAAGTAATCTTTGTGGTACCTATGTCAATAAACTAAGAAACCACGATATAACCTATGCGTAGGCGAATAGTTGTAAGTCAGGCCCATCGTATGGGCAAGGTAACAAAGAACAAAACCTTGAAAGCACCGCCTCTCATAGAGATAAAGGTGCTAGCAAGATCCCCATATACAAATATATCCCCAGAAATATATATGGCGCTAAGAAGGTATTGGGGGGATATCCCCTCAACCAACTTCACATGAACTTGTACTTAACTCTGGTGTGAGCAGAGCCTCTTGACGTCACCAATTATACAATGGATTTCACCACTCTCTTAGTGAGACAAATATGTTGATTTAATAGCCTTGGAAAAGTCTACTCACAAAATCCTATTCCAAGGCTCTAAATCCTAAGCTAGTTTGTGCACCCTAAAAAAAATTGTTTCTAATCAATTTTAAATTTATCGGCATTGATTTTAACGGCCTTGCTTACTCAAAAAGGTTTGGTAGTGAAACTGATGATGTTATGACTCAACAATTAAAATAAATGAATATGAATAAAATGCAAAGTCCTAACTTCAATTCCCAATAAATGATAAGCTTTTCAAAATGCAATTTTCAATTTAATTCTACAATTCAAAATAAGATGCAATCTTTCCATACATGTACTAAGATCAACGATAAGAACCCAAAATATCAAATGCCAACAATGAAAAATGTTTATTATTTTTGTCTTTTCAATATAAAAGAATGAAAATGAAAGGACTGAACATCAGTTTGATATAAAGATTCTACTGTATGTAAACAAAGACAAACTAAGTAGGATATCAAGAAGAAAACACCTTGTTGATTAATTGGGTTGGTTGTCATTGATGTCAACCCTTGAAGAAAGTTCGATAGCGAATTTCGGTAGCACTAAGGTTTGGGTAATGGACCCAAGTTTGTTTGATGGATAATGGAATGAGTTTTGACATATTCGCAGGTAAGACTATTCTATATGGATAATTCATGTCATGCCATTTTCGATGTTATGTGGAATGTCACATAACTCCTCACGGTTAGAGAGTTATGGCCATGTGAAGTTGGAGAACCCTCATGAGTCATCTAGAAGCCCCAAAAGGTCAAAATAGTCAAAGTGGTTGCAAAGAAGAAATTATATAAACAATAAAGTGAAGTGATGAGTGTACTATATATAATTCAAAGTGGATACAAAAGAAATTATTTAAATAATAAAGTTAATGGAGAAATTACTAAGTGGACAAGTGATTAGAAGTGGGTTGGCCCTAAAATAAGGAAAGTGGTTTAAAAGATTTTAGAAGGTAAATAATAAAGTGAAGTGATGAGTGTACTATAACTCAAAGTGGATACAAAAGTAATTATTTAAATAATAAATTTAATGGAGAAATTACTAAGTGTACAAGTGGTTAGAAGTGGGTTAGCCCTAAAATAAGGAAAGTGGTTTAAGATGGTTAGAAAGTAATCCCTTCAGGAAGCTACATAAAAGTATAAATAAGAGGCAAGGGTCTCTCATTTTAAATCACACTTGAGAATATTGAATATCTACAAGTGACTGAGGTAACCAAAGTATATCTAGGCCGAATTTCAGAGGGAAGGTGAAGTAAAGAAGGCTGAAATTCAAGGGAGGATAAATTCTTTTGATGATGCTTTCTAAGGTGTTTTGGGTAAAAACGTCATAACTTCTTCATAACATATCCAAATTTAGTAAGACCAAATGTATGGTTAGAGTACAGTCTTTAGTATTATTTGTACTATTTTCATATCCATACAACAAATATTCATGCAGGGAACGCTCTACAAGTTCTCTCTCTAGAATAAGCCAGAATTCAACAAGGTATTCCATTTTTGCTATAACTCCTTTTCTGAGAGGTTCCAAGCAGTGAAATCTGGAGGAATTGCATAAAAGACACTGAAGAACAATGTGTACTATTTTCATATCTTTATTCATTACAGGTACATAGTTATGATTATTCCAATTTAGGGTTGTTGACTAATCCAAAACTAGGCATGTGAGACTAAAGTAAAGTTTGATAAAATGCTAGTCTCTTGTTGTTAAAGTAAAGGAATGTTTGCAGGTATGTGATCATATACACCAGGTCTATTACAGATTTACAAATCAGATTTGGATGATGAAATTGATGAGGGCTTTTGGTTGAGGTATGTTACAGATAGAGGTTGCATAACAGTGAGGTTGTGGCACATGCTTTGATGTATGGTTTATGGTATTTAGTTATGGATAGTGTGATGTATTGCTAGAGAAATTTTGTTGGTTATATTGGTATATGTATTTGGTATATGGTTGAGGTACATGTTGGGTACATGGTTGAGACAAGTAGTTGATGRKTTGGMACATACATRAGGTGTATAGTCGATGRTGTTGGTACATSTTGATGAGTCATAGTTTATGTGTATTTTATGCATGATTGGTACATATGTGGTGCATGGTTGATGCACTCATTGATGATACAGGTTGAACTACAGATTGGTGCATGGTTTATGCACTTGTTTATGGTACAAGTTGATTACAGGTTGTTTGGTATAGGTTGGTCCATGGTTGATGCACTTGTTTATGGTACAGGTTGATTATAGGTTGATTGTTACAAGTTTACAGCAGTATATCTCACAGTGATAGTGTGATAGTGGTTCCATCATTCTACTTATATTTCAGGGTGGTTGGACAGGGCAAGGATAGGTGGTTGTAGCCACCTTCCAGTTGTAGCTGGAGAACATAGGGGGTTGTAGCTAGAAAATAGGGGAGTTGAAGCTTCCCTCAGGTTGTAGCCTGAGAAACTAGGGGGTTGTAGCCTCCTTCTGGTTGTAGCCAGAGAATTGGGCTATTGGAGCTTCCTTCAGGTTGTAACATGAGAAACTAGGGAGTTAGAGCCTCCTTCGAGTTGCAGTTGGAAAACAAAGGAAGTTGGTGCTTCCAATTAATGTAATTCTTAAACAAATATAAGAAAAAGCATTTTGTGATTTTCTCCCGCTTTGGGTTTCGACGTAAAAACACTGGTGTACTGTGTATGTGTATGATTTCTCATTTGATCATTGTTTATTTACTCTGCAACTATTGTATGATAATGCTACATTGATATAACACTTGCATTTTGTGGTTAAAATAATCTATTATTGATTCACCCCCCCTCTCAGTAATCCAACAATTGGTTTCAGAGCAAGTTCCTTCAGGAAACAGTTTAACCACTAGAAGGAGATCATGGATTATTCTGAGAATGGAGTAGGGTATTTAATGGTCATAATGGTTTAAGGTATGACATGTGGAGCAGAAGGACAAAAGCATTTTTACAGGCACAATGACATTATATTTGGCTATCAATTGTTACAGGATATGATAGTTCAAAAAGGGAAAAGACTGCAGCCAAGAAGGAATTGAAGAAGAATAACAAAGTAGCAATGGATTTCATATGGGAAGGATTACCTAATCCGATAAGAGAAAAGGTTGGTAAATTTTCATCAACCAAAGAAATTTAGGATAAGTTACATGACATATATTCTTCACCCATCGCAGATTTAGAAAATGTCAAAGAAGATGTAGATACAGATCAATAAGAATTATGTTCACCATGTCAAACAAATTCAGAAGATAAAGAGTACATAATCACCAGAGGCATGTTGTTTTTCTTTATTTGTGAAAAACACAGACATATTGAAATAGAATGCCATGAAGGAAATGAGACAAAAAAACTAATTGAAAAGGAAGACAATTATGAAGCAGAATTGAATAGTGCTTTAGATGAACTGATCTGGATGGATCTAGGGAACAACAAAGAAGTTTCAGAAGTGTCCCAGAACGCACAGAAGCGACCCAGGATGCTCAGAATGGCCTCAACAGATAGAAAGAGGGCAAACATCAAAGTTCCCAAAATTCAATTAAAATTGTATGATCGTGAAGATCGCGTCACAATCTTTATAACGACACAAACGGCTCGTCAAACGGAGTTACTGATCAAAAGTTATAAGCAGTCAAAGTTCAGTCAAAATTGGTCAAAAAGGTAAAAGTCAAAGTGACACGTGACACCACTTCATGGGTGACACGTGTCATAGCTGAGTTGGAAAGATGGCATGGCAAGGATGCAGACACGTGGACAAGTTGAGTAATGGCATGTGTTAGTTTTCATGGGCAAATCATACTGTGACAAGTGGCAGTTTTTGTGGACCATTTATATGGTGCCACGTGGCCCAGTCATGGGCTGCCATGTGGCACCCCTCTAATGGCTAGTATATGCAAAAGTTTATTCGACTCCCCAAAATTCAAACTCATGACCTCTCACTAGCCCAAAGGCCCCACACATACGCACCAACCACTACACCACACCTTGATTCTTGTTTGTAATATGGTTTAAATATTATTTAAATCTAAACTTTAAACTAAGGCGCCAAAGGGACGGGCTGGGGCCCAGCCCCTGTTCACATGATTTAGCCGACATGACCATAATGTTCCGCCCGCCTGGGGGCTTAACTCAACAATGACCATATATATAGCATATTTTTCTATATTTAGAACTATCTGCCATTTAACCGCCTGCCAAAACCTCTAGCAGAATTAGCGGATTGCGCCAACAATAGGATAAAAGTGGGAGTCTGTGGGATTCAACCCTAGAACCTCCCTAACAGCCTATGCCTTAACTTAGCCTCCATAACCAATGCGCCCGACTTCCTCATTATGTCATAATCGCCCAGAAACTTGTATATAAGGGTGCATTCGAGACAGAGCAGAGGACACCAGTGCACGAAGCACGAGAGTGGAGCACTCCCATATGGCCTAGTGTGGAATGTACGACCTGGTATGGATCCGTACGGATTGTACGTATTTTGGCACGCAAACCGAAACAAGGTTGCCTCTTGGGTTCAAAAAGTGCCCGACTTGGATCGAGGCGTGGAGATAGTCATTTTTAGGTAAAATGATGCCACAAATGCAGTGGTGATGTTAGTTTCTTGATCTGAGCAAAACTTCAACAGCTTGATTCAAGAATGAATCGTTTATTGTAGAGGTAGTGGCACGATAACCGAGGCAAAGGTGTCTCTTGGGCCTGAAAGTGTCTGACTCGAATGGAGACGATTTAACAGTCTTATTTAGGTAATTTGGTGACGTGAATTCAATGACGAGGTCTGTTTTTGCAGGAGAGCTTCAGAGCAGCAAGCTAAGTGCTGGAGAAACCAATGTAAGCATGTTTTTTTGTTATGTTGTTTTGTCATTAAATGTTGCAGCATAGCATGCATGTTAAAGGTCTGAAGGAGCAGAGAGAAGCTGCAGCAAGGAAGCAAGATCAACTTATTCCTTCTATCTATTTCTTTATCATCTTCTTTCAGATCAAATAAATCAGTTATATGTGACAGAGAAATCGTGGCACTTGCATGACAAGTGGCCAACGAAGCAGTTCTGATTCTCGTGGTTTCTGGGATCTTTTGTATGGGTTGCATATTTATGCTTGGATCTGAGAAATAGATCTAAGGCTTTTGATGGCTCCATGTTTATGGGGGTCATATTTTATTCTTCATCTTTTTATGTATTGAGTATGTGGGAATGATGTCCATGTCAGCATCATGGATGCCTCATGAGTAGAACTTGTGAAGATGATACATTCTTGATCACATTCTAATCTCTTGTCATTGTCATCGAAGAGGGACTTTGGCCTTACAACTTGTAAAGGAGAGACATCATTACATCGAGAAGAATAAAGCGGTCAGGCTTTGGAGCATGACCCGGAGAGGTAGCCCACTGCAAGGGTGAACTCGGTTATCAAGTGTCATATCTCTTATGTGTATTATGTTCTTATGTTGTTTTTCTATGAATTTTCGCACATAGGATATTAAAAGAAAGCATGACATATTGCACATAAGGAAGACTAAATAGGTTTTCATTCACTTCTAATTAAGCACATAGACTTCAACTTTACCTTTAATTGCAAATCTCTCAAGTAAAACGATATATTACTGACCCTTTTGAAGGAGTGACATAATCAGCCAGTTATTGGAAACTTATCACTCCCGGGTTCAGATCATGTGGTATCAGAGCAAGCTTGATACCGATTGCAGGTGTTGAAGCTAAGGATGAAAAGGTCACCAAAAAAATTGTGGTTCGATGAGCTTCAAGAGATCAACCAAATGCTTCAAGCAGAGAATGTTGGTTTGAAGACATTGTTGCATGTTGCAGAAGAAGAGAACCAAAGGTTGCAGGAGCAGTTGCAAGCTATGAAGATACATACAGAGGAAGGCTTTACGAATGAGACAATGATAAGACCATCTCGTGACCATGGAAACTTCACCAGTTATGGGTGCGAGCATGGCAGTGCAAATGCATGCACACTTTGTCAAACAAATGAAGATGAGCTTCATGCATCCATAAACCAAGGAGGATTCCTAGAAGCATCTTCCATTGATCCTTCTCACCAGGAACAACTGGACACATCTCAAGAAGCAGACCAAGTGTCCCAGTTTGAGGTAGAAGTAAATAAACCATGTGTAGTTCCTTTCTTGATTAATGTTGATGATTCTTTTGAAATCCTTGAACAGCATGCCTCTTGCATCGGCTTAAATTTGATGAGAAAAATGAGATACAAAGAAGGAGGCCTTGGAACTAATGGCCAAGGTATTGTGGATCCCATTGAGGCAGTGGTTTGGCCTCGATATGTCGGGATAGGCTATGTCCCAAAGGATGTTGGAGAAAGCTCCAAAACCATTTGGGAAGAAGACCCTTGGACAGTCACTAAGACTCCAGAGGTCAACAGTTCATCAAGAGATGAAATTGTTTCAGTGCAAGGCGAGAGCACAACTCCTCATGATCGATGATTTGAGACATCTCCAGGGAGAGATGAGAATCATAGTGACAGATTTGAGACCAAATTTTCTTTTCAGTCTAACTCCATAGGAAACTCACTGAGGTATAATAAATCTCGAAAATCTAAAATGCCATTTGATTATAAGCATGTTAATCATATAAAACATAGCTTTTGGCATCAAAGACCATGCAATTTTTGTGGATTGAGTAACCACGCAGTGTCCCAGTGTTGGAAGAGAAAATCCTTGTGCAGGAAGGTTATGGCAACCAGGAGAAGGATGAGGATGACAGATTGCTTTCCACACACAGAAAAGAGTAGGGGGGATGCACCTCTGAAGGAGAAAGCCTACTGCAGCCATTGTAGCAGAGATGGGCATCATGAGGCCACTTGTTTGGCCTTACATCCATATCTATGCCCAAAGAGGGACAAGAATACCAGACATACATCTTCAAGAGACAGTTAGTTAGGCAGTGTTGCAGGAAAATCCGCCACCAGGAGAAGCCCAACTACCAGAGAAAGGACAGCTCGGTAAAGAGGACATGTTCAAAAAAATGGTTCAACAAATGAGGGAAATCCTTTTGAGTTAGTCAAGAGTGGACATATTTGTAAATCACACGTTGAG
>JASDQU010504177.1:106249-125948 GCA_032191745.1 Picea mariana | reverse complement strand
AACGTTCTAGCTAAACCAGAATAAGAGTAAGGACAAACGAGAAGTCGTATGGTGTACTACATGCAGGACGAAAGGACACCATAAGAACGAATGTCCAACATTTGTGCAGTATATGGGAGCAGGAATTCCAAACCCATTACCAACAGGAGGATTATGGTGCAAAGTCTGTAAGAAATCGAGGCACGATCCATATCACTGCCCAATGATGTAGAAATACCAGACAATCCCAAAGAGTTCATACTGCAACTTTTGCAAGTCAGTGGACCACGATGACAAATATTGTAGAACTATGGAGTTGATGAGAGAGAGGACATCAGATACATATAGAGTGCAGGCAGAAATGATGATTGGGCAAGCCACACCACAGTTTAATCAAGTTCTAGCTCCATAAAACACTACGCAGCAGCAGTATAATACTACACAAAACCATATAATATTGCACAACCATAGTACAACACAACGCAACCTCAGTACAATATCATACAGTACAATCAAGAGCCTCAGTATAATGCGTCGATAGGAGATCGAGCAGGCTACAGAGGTGGAGGACGAGTGAGGGGAGGTTTTGGATAAGGTAGAGGACCAGTGGTATGTCACAATTGTCAACAAATGGGACATTATACAAGAGAATGTTCACTTCCACCAGCGACTTGTATGTATTTTCGTGCATCGGACCATGATATGGAAGAATGTCCGACACTATTAGTAAAGATCCAGGAAAAGAGGAACCAAAACAACCAGAATGTTCAGTGGATTTCAGTCGAAGCAAGAGATGAAGGACAAAACATCAACATAGTTACCCGCGGAGGAGCTAAAACAGGGAACGACATAGTTCGACAAGAGCCAGTACAACACCAGTGGGTGAAGAAGAACGTCGAACCAAGGAAGAAATTCGATGCACAGAAGGAGAAGGAGATATTTAAGCAATCCAGACAAGAATTTCATAAGGAAGACATGGCTTCGAATTCGACTGTGCAGCAAAGCAAGGAAGCATCGAAGTACGAGATGCCTTCGTTATTGGATCATAACAACGAGATGAAATCCATGGGACAAGTAAGTACAATCAAAGGCTTTTTTCAATCATGTGTAAAAGTATTAAATGATCCATCAGTTGTCAAAATAATGCAAAACACATTAGAAAGATGTAGTATAGAGTCGGAAGGAAAACTAGAACAAAAGACAGTCAATCACCTACATACAAGGAGAAGAACAAGTAGAGAGTTCAGACTGAATTTCAACATCAAAGATTTCAACATGAGAGATATCATACTAGATATAGGATCTAAAGTTAATGTATTACCAAAGAAGACATGGAAATGCATGGGAGAGCCCACAATAGGATATTCACATGTTCAACTGAAACTAGAAAATCAACACAAAGTCCTACGAATTGGTGGACTGAAAGGAGTGATAGTAGAAATGGATGGGGTGCGCACTAAAGCAGACTTCGAAGTGATTGAAATAGTGGACGACACAACACAATATCCAACGTTGCTTGGCTTGGATTGGGAGTTTGACAACCAAGCCATAATCAATTTGAAGACGCACAAAATGACATTTGAGTCGGGTGAATACAGGGTCATTGTGCCATTAGACCCATTAGAAGGGGAAAGGTTTGTAGAACCGACTTTCTTAGACTTAGAGGAGATCAACCAGTTGTACAGAACAACTACGCATGACGAAGATTACATAAACCCAACTGCAGATGGAATACTCAGTTGGTGGAGCATTACTTCATGTGAAATAGACTCAGATACCGGTTTAGAGAACTGGCAACAAAGGCTACATGAATTTTCCACGAGAATATGTGCACGAATAGACCACGCAGTAAGATGGGTAGGCACGGAGATAAGGGAACCACCCAGTGTCAACAGAATAAAAAATTTGGAAACATTCCTGGCACAGTATGAAGGTGAAGTTTTAGAGAATCATAGACTGTTAGCACTTGATCTAGCACTCAAGGCCACACCTGCAAGATGGTGGGGTGCACACAAAGATACAATCACAGATTGGTACCAATGTAAGCGGTTATTGCGCATAAGGTTCGACGCAGAACAGAAGACAACAAGCAACATAAGTAAGATGGAAAAGGGGCACTAGTGGAACACTTAGAGAAGTGCAGAACGTTGTGGAAAATGACACCCCCAGAGGAATGGCCTCATCATTTTATACACACTCTAGAGGGCATACCAGCGAACTGGTATATAGACCAGGAACTGCACAGAGGAACTGCGACCTGGACGGTATTGCAATAGAATTTTATAGTCACTTTATCATTCGAGCATGAGAACCCCAACATAGATGTAGCTATTAAATAGATAAGAGGAGTAATATTTATCAAAGAACCAGAAGTCGAACTCATAACAGAAGAACAATAGTGGAACAAACAGATAGTAAAAGAGTTGTTGTCATGTTACCATGTGTAGGAGGAAGCACTGTGTTAGCGCCAATTCTGGCAAGGGGGGTGTTTCTCTCCGATTTTAGGCCCTTGGTGTAAAATGCGTAGAAATGGGGTTTAAAACCCCATCAAATGTGTTTTATTCAAAGGCCGCAGTCATGAGCGCCAAGTGCAGCACACAGAAGAAGTCCATTTCGGGCCTAAAATAAAGCGAGCAGACATTTTGTTTTCAACGGCGAGGATCCATAGATGGAGAAGATCGATGGTCATCGGGTAATCTTGAGCCACGGAGTTGCACGAGGTTTAGCGCATGGGTTCATCCCTTAGGTCCAAAGTCACGAAATGATCGTGGTCGTCCAATCCAGTAGAAATGCGAAATGATTAGTCGTTTCAGCATTTCGGCTACCGGGACTTTGAAAGATAGGGGGTCGCTCTTCCACTGCATATGGAATCGTTGAAATGCGAAATGATTATTCATTTCGGTATTTAGGCTACCAGGACTTTGAAAGGCAGGGGGTCACTCCTCCACTGCATCTGGAATCGCCGAAACGCGAAATGATTATCCGTTTCGGCATTTTGGCTACCATGACTTTGAAAGACAGGGGGTCGCTCCTCCACTGCATCTGGAATCGCCGAAACGCGAAATGTAAAATCCCCCGGGAGTTGGGCCCACGGTCTTGGCTCCCAGTCACAAAGGAAACAAGCCTGGGGAAAGGGCGCCAACGTTTATCGTGTGGCAAGGCGGGTCCCGAAACGCCGAAATCATCTCAGCCATCCAACCAAAGGATGTGTGGCGCACGATCAAGCCCAATCGCTATTTCGGTTACCGGGACTTTGAAAGACTGGGGGCCGCTCCTCCCCTGCATCTGGAATCACTGAAATGCGAAATACGAAAAGTGCCTTTGAAGATAGGCACAGGGTCACGGCCCATGGTCACTTGGGGTGATAGAAAGAGATGCGCAAAGGGCCAAAGCGTCGGGTTTAGATGTAGGAGGCATCGTCGCATTCTCCAGGTGCCAATTCAACTCAGCCTCGATCATGATCCCTGCTAGAGGTAAATAAAGGTAGGAGGAGGTGGTTGAAACCTCGCCCCACTCCTTAAATGTAAGGCATGGAAGTTCTGTCGGGCAGTCTGCCCAAGATCATCCTATGTGTAGGTTTTCCTAAAGAATCCATGCCAATCTGATGTCCTTGTCTAACCAGAGGAGCCTGCACACGCTAAGTTGGATTTTAATGTCTCAGCTACCCTCATGCTGCCAAGGTGGCGAATTGCTCTGAGTATATATACTCAGTTTTTGTATTTTTGCATAGATGGATGGTAGAGCTAAGCTCCCAATTGTAAAGCTTTAACGAGGCCTCTGGTTCCCTGGTTATAGATTGATATTTGAGATTTCTTGTTTAATGGAAGCCAGCATCTTCCTCCCCTTATTCCTCCGAATCTTAAGATCCCTGGCATGGATGATCCAGTCGAGTGTTGTAATGATTATATAATGTATGTTTGATTATATTAGTTTTGCAGCATCTTAATTTTCTTGAAGTTTCTAAGATCTGAGAGGATCTCATATTTGAGACTTTTCCCCTTTTTAAAGGCTGCTGGAAGACCGGATGTCCAGAGAAGACTTTATTTCCTTTGTTTTTTCCTCCACTTACTCACCACTATGCAAAATTACTGGCTTAAATTAGATCAATACCTCACCTGTCTTAGTTGTTCCAACCCAGTTTTCTGAGTTAGAACGATATTGTTCTAAGTTTACTTCCATTCATCACCCTCTATCAACAAATCGTGACATTTTAACTGATGGGCGTTGGGCTCTGCTCCTGCTGCAATCCAAGAGTGACTTCTGGCGCCAAAAATTTTTGGCGCCGTTGTCGGGGACAAAGTTGAAAATTTTCCCTAGGATTGAACGACATTGAGCCTCTGATTCTGAAGGTGCATCAGGCATCAGATCCCTTGAAGATTGCTACTGTGCACCTAGAAACTCCACTGTTTCCACTTCACTATTTCGGCTGTGGCTACTTTAGCACGTCTGAAAGCTGGCCCAGAGGAGCTTTCTCGAGAAGGTTTCAACAGCTTATTTCTCAACCTGAGAAGTTTCCTGGGAGGACACAGTGTTAAGATTTGGCCTTTGATGGTGAAAAAAGACCAGACACATTCAAAGATGTGAATATTTCAGCTGGCGACTCCATGATTTAAGGATCGATCAGCTACTCCACTGGTTCGAAATGGAAAAAATCCTTGCTCGAAGGTATTCTCCTTTTAATTTTTCTGTTATTCCTAGTTTTCCCAATGTTGTCCCTTCTCCGGATGAATGGCATGATTATTTGCCTAGATTTAGGGAGCATGTAGAGGACAATCCTGCTCGGCATCTCTAAGAATTTCATGAACTCATGCATCAATGGGAGATACATCAGGAGGATGTGTTAATGAAAATGTTCATGTCCTCATTAGCAGGGGATGCTCGTAAATGGTATCATTATTTACCCCCTGCTAGCATTTCTTCACTCGTAGAATTTCATGCAGCTTTCACCGCCCATTATCAGAAGCTTTATCTCTCTGAGTTAATTTTTCATAATTGTTGTGAGGGATACAACAACTGCATACAAGATAGAGCTACTTCTTACGTAGGCTGTGAGGATGATCTTGATGACTTGGATCAGAAATCAATCCTTTCACATCCCGATTCATCTACATCAGAGGAAGGTTATGAGAGTGAAGGTTGCGAGGAGGGAGAAGATGCTTGGGGTGGAGTTATGGAACTGATAAATGGGAAGTTGAATGAATGATGTGAAGAGTATTTTCCATCCCTTGAAGCAGATGCTCTTGGGAGCTCTACTGAGGGCGATTATGAAGATCTCATAGCGGTAGAGGCATTAGTTGCTGCCCCTAATGAGCCTGTTGTCTCAAATTTAAAGGAAGAATCCATTATGGAAGAGGATTGTCCTCTTTTCCTTCATGAGATTTCCCATGATGTATTTACATTTGGGATTGAAAAGAAGGATCGGGAGATCATTCCTATTTTACAAGATGGGGGAGTTTTGTGCTCACCCAGCTTTGATGATCATTCTAGTAAAGAGCAGACTGTGAAGCCTTTTCCTCTGTTCACAAATGAAGGATATTATGAGGAAATCATCCTTCCTGAGCAACATGATGAGGAAAAGAGATTTCCCATGGGTCCTATTTATGGCCATTATGAATCTGACCTTTGGGAGAGCCAAGAAGAAGAACCGGAGGAGCCGAAGATGCGGTTTACAGGATGCACAGAGCCAGTCAGCGAGCAGCCACCGCCTGAGATCAGTCATCCTACGTCAGCTTTCCACCCACCTATGCTTACCAAAGATATTCAGCCATAGGTGAACAACTGTGTAGCAAAGGAGGCTGCCTGTCGCCCATTTTCTGGAGTTTTCCACTGGTCCTATGAGCCTGTGAAGGAATACATGGAGTTGTATTTCCTTCACAATTTGGAGCCGCCCTATTTCATCTCAACTTCAGCCTGTAAGGAGGAGTTGAAGAGCATAACCGTTCTACTGTCATGGTTACACCATCTGTTTGTGATCATCGACAGAAGGAAGGAGCTTCTATTCAGGAAGTTGCTTGATTGGCTATGGTGGAAATTTGCTTTCACCTAGCCCCATGTAAAGGAATTTGTTAGTATAGGACCGTACATAAATAAGCTCCTTGGACCATGTGTGTTTATTTTTTATTTTCACTTATCATCATGTATTTTTAAGCAGGGTGTTTTTGGCTCGACTCCATAGCCCAACAGAAGACAACTGGAACTGCAGAAGGAGTTCTTAGAGCATCACTGAGATGACCCTATCCCCCATGGAGCCCAATGTTAGCACCAATTCTTGCAAGGGGGGTGTTTCTCTCCGATTTCAGGTCGTTGGTGTAAAATGCGTAGAAATGGGGTTTAAAACCCCATCAAATGTGTTTTATTCAAAGGCCGCAGTCATGAGCGCCAAGTGCAGCACACAGAAGAAGTCCATTTCAGGCTTAAAATCAAGCGAGCAGACTTTTTGTTTTCAATGGCAAGGATCCATAGATGGAGCAGATCGATGGTCATCGGGTAAGCCTGAGCCACGGAGTTGCACGAGGTTTAGCACATGGGTTCATCCCTTAGGGCCAAAGTCACGAAATGATCGTGGTCGTCCGATCCAGTAGAAATGCGAAATGATTAGCTGTTTCGACATTTCAACTACCGGGACTTTGAAAGACAGGGGGTCGCTTCTCCACTGCATCTAGAATCACTGAAACGTGAAATGATTAGTTGTTTCAGCATTTCGGCTACCAAGACTTTGAAAGACAGGGGGTCGCTCCTCCACTACATTTGGAATCGCCGAAACGCGAAATGTAAAAGCCCCCGGAAGTTGGGCCCATGGTCTTGGCACCCGGTCACAAAGGAAACAGGCCTGGGGAAAGGGTGCCAACATTTATCGTGTGGCAAGGCGGGTCCTGAAACACTGAAGTCATCTCATCCATCCAACCAAAGGATGCATGGTGCACGATCAAGCCTGATCGCTACTTTGGTTACCGGGACTTTGAAAGACAGGGGATCGCTCCTCCACTACATCTGGAATTGCCAAAATGCGAAATGTGAAAAGCGCCTTTGAAGATAGGCGCAGGGTCACGGCCCGTGGTCACTTGGGGTGATAGAAAGAGCTGTGTAAAGGGCCAAAGCACCGAGTTTAGCTGCAGGAGGCATTGTCATGTTCTCCAAGTGCCAATTCAACTCGGCCTCGATCCTGATCCCTGCTAGAGGTAAATAAACATAGGAGGAGGTGGTTGAAACCTCGCCTCACTCCTTAAATGTAAGGCATGGAGGTTCTGGTAGGCAGTCTACCCAAGATCATCCTATGTGCAGGTTTTCCTAAAGAATCCATGCCGATCTGATGTGCTCGTCTGACCAGAGGAGCCTGCACACGCTAAGTTGGATTTTAATGTCTCAGCTACGCTCCTGTTGCCAAGGTGGTGAATTGCTCTGAGTATATATACTCAGTTTTTGTATTTTTGTATGGATGAATGGTAGAGATAAGCTCCCAATTGTAAAGCTTTAACGAGGCCTCTAGTTCCCTGGTTATAGATTGATCTTTGAGATTTCTTGTTTAATGGAAGCCATCATCTTCCTCCCCTTTTTCCTCTGAATCTTAAGAGCTCAGGCATGGATGATCCAGTCGGGTGTTGTAATGACTATATAATGTGTGTTTGATTATATTAGTTTTGCAGCATCTTAATTTTCTTGAAGTTTCTAAGATCTGAGAGGATCTCATATTTGAGACTTTTCCCCTTTTTAAAGGCTGTTGGAAGACCGGATGTCCAAAGCATACTTTATTTCCTTTTTTTTTCCCTTCACTTACTCACCACTATGCAAAATTACTAGCTTAAATTAGATCAAGACCTCACCTGTCTTAGTTGTTCCAACCTAGTTTTATGAGTTAGAACGATATTGTTCTGAGTTTACTTCCATTCATCACCCTCTATCAACAAATCATGACATTTAAACTGATGGGCGTTGGGCTCTGCTCCTGCTGCAATCTAGGAGTGACTAATGACGCCAACACACCGGATGAAGACGATCCACGCGATATTCATATCGAGGAAGCAGAAGGTGAAAGAGAAGTGGAGGGTCAACCCATAGAAGCAGAATTTATTATCGCACCGATCAAAGTAAATAAAGTCAACATTTGGACAGTTGAGAACCCCAAAATGGCCAGCATTGGAGACTACTGGGATGAGCAAATAGTAGAAATCATAATAGAGTTGTTGCATGAGTATAGTGACATGTTTCCCATAACATTTATAGATATGAAGGGTATAGCAGGAGAGCTAGGAGAAATTAATATACCACTCAAACCTGAAGCGAGACCGATCAAAAAATGACCATACAGACTGAACCCAATATATAAGTAGAAAATCAAAGCTGAGACTGACAGGATGCTCGAAGCCGGAATCATAGAACCGATTGAAGAATCATAATGGATAAGCTCGATGGTATTTCAGGACAAAAAAAAAGGAGGGATAAGGATATGCGTCGACTTGAGGAAGTTGAACGATGCATGCCTACATGACCCATTCCCTACACCTTTCATGCATGAAGTGTTAGAGAACGTAGGAGGGAATGAAGTTCACTCCTTCACTGATGGATTCTTAGGCTACCACCAGATCAAGATAGCACAGGAAGACAGATACAAGACCATGTTTGCTATAGACTGGGGATCCTACCATTACACATTCATGCCATTTGGACTGAAGAATGCACCAGCAATATTTTCCAGCGTAGTCATCGTCGCGTTTAAGGAATTCATCCACCAGTTTCTATAGGTATACCTAGATGATTTGACAGTCTATAGTTTGTTGAAAGACCATGTAGAGGTCTTACAACTAATGTTAGAAATATGTAGGCAGTGCCAGGTATCACTAAACATAAAAAAATGTATATTCGGAACACCATTTGGGATATTATTGGGCCATATAGTATGCAAACAAAGTTTACTAGTAGATCCTGCAAAGATCGTAGTAATTGTTAACTTTCCACCACCAAAAATGGTCTGTCATATGAGAGGGACATTGGGAAACACATGATACTATAGAAAGTTCATCAAAGAATACACACAAATTACCGCCCCAATGGAAAAATTGTTAAGAAAAGATACAAAGTTTCAGTGGAACGACAAGTGTCAACACGGTCTGGATACCCTGAAGCAAAAGATGGTCACCGCGCCAATATTGGTATTTCCAAATTAGGAGAAGACATTCCACGTCCATGTAGATGCATCATCCATAGCACTTGGAGCTATCTTAGCGCAGCCAGGAGCAAGGGATTTGGATCACCCCATAGCATTTGCGAGTACGAAGTTGTCAGAATCATAACAGAACTATAACACAACAGAGAGAGAAGGCCTGGTTATGGTCTACACACTGCAAAAGTTCAGACATTACTTGTTGGGAAAATACTTCAAGATGTTCACAGATCACTCAGACCTTAAATACCTAGTCATCATGCCAGTGTTGGGGGGGATAATCTATTGATAGTTACTATTGTTTCATGAATTTGATTTTGAAGTAATAGTCAATCCAGGAAAACGGAATGCAGGACCTAATCACCTATCAAGGGTTACAAACGGGGAAGAACCTACGAATTTAGAGGACAACTTCCCAGATGCACAGTTGTTTTCAGTCCATATCGTTGATGAATACTTTTCCGATATCATTCAGTACTTGAGCACAGGTACTGCGGCGCAGGAATAAAACACCACACAGAAGAAAAATTTGGTAGTCTGGGCTACAGACTATCAACTAATCGCAGGATATTTATACAAAATGGGTGCAGATAGCATCTTACGAAGATATGTGTTAGAACATGAAATACTAAGAGTTTTAACAGAATCCCATGGGGGAATAGCGGGAGGACATTGCACATGTAAAGCTACCTCGTAGAAGGTATTGCGCGCAGGAATATGGTGGCTGACCATTCACAGAGACTCGAAGGATTACTGCCAGAGATGCGATGTTTGTCAAAGGGTTGGTAAGCCCAACAGAAGGGATGAGATGCCATTACAACCACAGGTAACATTATAGGCATTCGATAAGTGGGCAATATAATTTGTGGGACCAATCAACCCACCATCAAAAAGAATAGGAGAAAGGTACATTATCACCGTGACAAAGTACCTAACAAGATGGGCGGAAGAAACACTAGTGAAGGATTGCAACACAAAAACAACAACACACTTCCTCTTTGAACAAGTAATCACTAGATTTGGGTGCCCAAGAGTTTTGATGAGTGACCAAGGAACACACTTCATTAACAATACTATCAAAGCTATGACCGAAGAGTTTGAATTCCATCATTAGAAGAGCACACTATATCACCCACAGGCAAATGGCACAGTAGAATCATTTAACAAAATCCTTGAGAATGAACTAACCAAGATCTGTAATGTCAACAGGGATGATTTGGACCTCAAAATACCAGCAATATTATGGGCCTACGGGACTACGTGCAAAAATTTGACAGGGCACAGGCCATTTAAACTGGTATATGGCCAAGAAGTAGTGGTGCCATTAGAATTTTTGGTACCCAATTTGCGCGTAGCAGCAATTACACACATGACAGAATGAGGCACAGTACAAGAAAGACTAAATCAGTTGATGACCATGGAGGAAGATCATATATTAGCGGGGTTCCACCAACAAGTTCAGAAAACAAGGGACAAAGCTTGGCATGATAGACACATCAAGAAGAAAACTTTCAAGGAAGGAGATCTAGTATTGATGTATGACAGCAAATCGTTTCAACACCTAGGAAATCTTAGAATGCACTGGTTAGGACCATACGAAGTAAAAACTGTCACAGATGGATGATATGTACAGTTGAAAGACTTATCAGGCACAAAAATCAGAGGAATGGTCAACGGGATCCGACTGAAGTTGTACAAGGACAGTCGACCACCCATCGCGCAGTAAAAAAAAAGGAAAAAACAGGATATTAAAAAGTACCAACAAAGGCATAGTGCGTCGGAAGAAGAAAGAGTGTGCATACTTAGGAACACAAACTTAGTGAGGATAAGTCTAACGACCAAGTCATGATGGAAACAAGCGGGAAAGCAAAGACGGAAAAAGCAGTACGAAACGACGAAGTGATGCGGAATTGAATGCCGGAAAGGACCGACGGGACGTCGCATTAATCTCGCCAACTGGAGAGGGAAAGGGAGAGTAATGGAAAGTACGAAGGAACCAGATTTTCATTGAATACATATTAAAGGTAGTGTCTTCGACAAGATTCATGCGATGACCATACAAAACAAGGACGAGGGAGAAAACAGGTTATTGCGAGACTGGAGAAGAAACATAGAGCGAGAGTGTATATAAAGCACAGAGAAAAAGATACAAAGCACAGCGAGCAATCCACATTCACCACCATGGCACCACCAAAGCAAGAAGAAGCAAGCCAGACTTCCAAACAACCCATAGTTAGAACCAGGGCACGGGTATAATTGGAAGAAGGCGAACAATAGCCACCAGAGATCGTCAATGTCGATGAAATCCCATCACCAAATATGACACCGGTGAACCCCAAACCTATGGTGGAAGAAACCCAAAAACCAACATCAGATGGAATGAATGTAGATATCCTAGCAGAGGCACAGGAGCAATAGAACCAGGACGCAGAAACCTTGAAGGAGGCGCAACCAGAGAACACTAAAGCAGCTCCGAGAGTCAATGGAACAACAACGAATCAGGAAGCAATAGTCGAACCAGACGAATCTCAAACAACTGTGTCATACCACCCACCAGAACGAACAATAAAAGATGTCACGGGTTGGCCAGAATGGTATTCCAAATTACAAACGACGGCGGTTGGAACCTCGATCCAACCACTACTAAATAAATACAAGCAGCAGGTACCTAGGTCACCTCGCAAGCAACTCGTCACAACCCTTGTTTTTCCACGTATACCATATGGGGTACGGGTGAAACCAGACTTGCTGCGTCATATTGAGAAGCTAAAATACTCAGACCACGATGTAACAAAAATAGACAAGTTCCCATAATTCTCAAAGAGAGTATACTTACAGACTGTGGGAATGAATGCAGTTGGGGAACCGATTGATCAACCACTCCAGTGGGAAACAAGATTGGAGAAAACATGGATTTTTGGTCTACTAGATATACCACACTTTGGCAGAGGACAGTAAGCAAATAGCTGCATCAAACAACTGATGGAATTCACACATGGCGGGGATATATGGTTGGACAAGCTCATCTCGATAGATGTAGATCTCATTGCGCACATTATAGGGTTTCCATCCCAGGGCATGGATCCTGCACAATTTCTCGACGATAAGACAAAGGAGAAATCACTTGCAGAGGAGACCAAGAAGAAATACAGTACTGACAGGGGGGCGTGAGGAATCATCATCAAGAGGATCAATGATGTCGCAACACAAATGGCCGCAAAAATATCGGCCTGCAAACTTCTGAGAAAATGTCGCAGGGAGGGAGTTCTGGCTGGGGTTGTCATCGTTGCAGCTCAGTGTGTCGAGGAAACCACAATTAGCTGGACACCCTATCTTTTGAACTTGTTTTTGGATGACTGCAAGGATGCGTAGGATATAGGAACATAATTTCACTACTCATGGATACTTATGTTGATAGCTATCATGGGATGGAAGGAACCGAATTACACATTCTTCAACACTAGACCCAAGCCAAATTGTGGAGCGAGGTATTTATCACTTGGCATCGCGTCAGATGCCAAACACAAGAAAATGAACGTAGTTGTATTCAAAAGATACCTTCGTGACCTGCAGAAGGCCATCTCAACCATGTGGAGAATAACACCATAGTTTGTCACGCAGTATCGAGACATCGCCAAATTTAATGCCACGTGACATGCGATGTGGATACATGCGCGGAAGGACCCCAATAAGCAGTGGCTACAAATGTGCTACTTTATCACAAAGGGAGACATTGACATGGATATCAAATATTGGGAGGTTGGCTGGAAGATTCCAGTCCTCACCCAAGACTTGTCGGAAAGGACAGTAGAAGAAGAGGCAAGGCAGGGAGAAACACAGCCTCAAGAAGTCCCAGTGCCCAAGAAATGGAGGACGGGCCAAACAAAAACAAAGCAGAAAAACGAAGGGACAGTTAAGACAAGGATCCAGAAGGGGAAGAAGAATAATACGCAGTCAGCCCAAGAACAACAGAAATAGGCCGAGGTAGCACAAAGGACAACACCAAGTCCCAACCCACAAGAAGCAGGCTTGACTAAGATGCCAACCACTCAGATATTAGGTGTGCATAAGAAAATGAAGGTGCAAAGAACACCTTTGGAATACAGGATCACGGAGGATGATGCAGACATCATAGCCCGAATGGTTCAAGATTGTATATCCGAGGATTTTGACAATTTTGCATACCACAGGGACAGAATTCAAGAGGATCTAGCATACATGTGACAATTCCTCAAGCAGATCGAGGAAGCGCAAACAACGGGCAACAGCATGGGAACAGGGCCATCAACATCACAGACAGGAGAAAGACTAGAAGAAGACGAGCGAGATACAGTCCACACAATACCCAGTTGAATGCAACATTCCACATCACACCTAGTATGTTGCGCATGGACGAGATCGTGGGGCAGACACCCCTAAAGGACTTAGCCCAAATCCAACTGGTATTACCGCGAATACCATCGAAGGCTCTACACAAATTGTAGGTTAGCATTACCCAAGAGGCACAGTCTCATTCACGCACAGACTTAGCCAAATTACAGCAGGCAACAGAGAAGTGGGACGCACTGGAAATAATATGTGAGTAGGCTAAGCTAAAGACCCAAGAGGAGAGGGAGCGCGTGAACAGATTGGAACGAAAAGTGGCAGGAACTTATGAGAATATTCCAAAGACCGTGCAGAGGGAAAAACTAACAGCAGCAAAAAAGATTGATTAGATTGCATAGGCAATCGATCAATATCATAAGGAGGTCAAGAATCTCCAAGAGCATCTCACACACACCACTCCACCAGTAGTTAAGGAGAAAAGAAAGTAGGTGGAAACAGAGTAGTTGCAGGACATAGAGAAACATGTCAACACAGCAGCTGACTTGTTCGATAAAGCAACACAGCTTTGGACAAAGTTAGAGGAGGATCAGCAAGTCCAAAGGTGGGACAAGGAAGAATAAAGGATAAGCACAGTTATCCAAGACCTCAAGTAGAGGCAGAAGACAATGTCTATCGCAGAGTGCGTCAAAGGGGCATGGGATATGAAGAAACTGCAAGAAGAACTCACCACTATGAAAACACTAAAAAAGGAGCATAATGCTCAAATAGAACCGCTATAAGAGTGGGTAGTAGAATTCCTTGAAAAGGAAGAGGAATCCAAGACACATATAGCACAGACCCAGGAAGAGTGCACATAATTGATTAGTGACGAAATTGTAGTCCAGATAGTAGACACACTCAAGGAGAAGACCGTGCAGGTGCAAACACAAGAAGCAGAGCTCAAGGAGAAGTTCTTGGCAATCACCAAGGACATCGACGAAGCACACAAAAGTTAGGTGGCTTGGGACGAGCCACATGTCAGTGTTGGGGGCCTGTTGGAAGCAGGCCAAAGTGGAGAGCAAGGCGATTTTGGGAATAAGGCATGCACGAGGAAAGTGACAACTGGAAGGAAGAACAACACGCGTGCATGCATGGAAGACCTAACGATGCTAGGGTTAGGGTTTTGGTAATGTATTGTAATGGCTGAAGATCCAAAAATGTATAAATATAGTTACCTAGGTCTCATAGCAGGGTTGGATATGGAATAGGGATATAGTTGTCATATGAGTTAGTAGAGAGACAAATTCGAAGAACAGATGTTATGTAGTATTTTGTTGTATGACCTAATTTTGTAAGCTATTGAGATGGAGAAGACTGAAGAGGGTAGATCTTGAGGGTTAGATCACAGGCTGAGGAGCCTGGTGCGATCTAGTCTGCCTCATAATAGATCTTACCCACCGAGGAGAGTTGTAAAGCGCATAGCATTGTAGCTGAGAACTACTATAATAAAAGAGAAAAGAGCCATATCTTTGTGGGCGTAGCCCATGAGGGGGTGAACTATGGTTAAAACTGTGTTATGTGATTGGATGCATGTTTTTATTTATTGTCTTCTTGTAAATATTGTTATGCTGAATGAATGAGTTGTTATATTTCTTGCATAATCGTGATAACAATGCAGTGCATTAATAAGATGTAATAGACTCTCAGTAGATAGTTGTCATATCTCTCACTCAATCCTAGGCTGCAAACACATGAGTATTGCAGCCACCCATTAAGACTATCTCGGGTGAGACGACGCAGTGCACCTTGTGCGTTGTGTTTCCTTCTGGTTTACCAGGAGGGCCGATAGTTTTAGAGGCTTTGTTGGAAACCCGAACAGACATGAACCCTGGGTCGATAAACTCAGATAGGATATTTAAGTAAGAAAACCAACAGTGGGTATTCAGAAATAAATTGAATGAAGATAGACATGTTACAAGGAACAAAGCTATATTGGTATGTAAAGGATACACACAGGTTGAAGGAATCAACTTTGAAGAGACATTTACCCCAGTTGCTAGAATGGAAGCAATCCGATTGCTTTTAGCTTATGCATGCTCCAAGAATATTAAAGTGTATCAGATGGATGTGAAATTAACTTTTCTGAATGGGGAACTTGAAGAAGAAGTCGACATTGAACAACCAGAAGGATTTCAGTTGTCAGAGAACGCAGATTATGTGTGTAAATTAAATAAGGCCTTGTATGGCCTAAAACAAGCTCCTAGAGCATGGTACTCTTGACTTGATAAGTATCTACAACAGATAGGGTTCAGAAAGAGAAGTGAAGACAACAACCTCTACATCAAGGTAACTCAAGATAGTATTGTATTAATTGAAGTTTATGTTGATGATATTATTTTTGGAAGCAATGATGATAGGTTAAGCCAGAAATTTGTAAAGGATATGCAAAATGAATTTGAAATGTAATTACTCGGAGAACTATCCTTCTTTTTGGGTCTTCAGATACGTCAAAGAAACCAAGGAATTTTATTTCTCAAACTAAGTATATCAGAGAAATGCTAAAGAGGTTTGGAATGGAAGATTGCAAACCAATTACCACTCCTATGCAAACCAGTTGCAAGTTGATAAAATATGATGATTCAAAGTCTACAGACCAAAGGAAATACATGACAATGATTGGTAGCTTAATATATGTGACAACGTCCAGACCAGATGTAATGCAGGCAGTTGGACAGGTGGCATGATTTCAAGAAGCACCAAAGGAATCACATGTATTAGCAATGAAGAGGATTTTCAGATATCTCAAAGAAACATAAGAGTTTGGATTATGGTATCCAAAAGGAAAGGATCTATCACTTATTGCCTACATAGATGCAGATTGCGTAGATTTCATTAATGACCGACGAAGCACCAGTGGGGCAGTGTTCTACTTAGTTGAGTGTTTAGTATCATGGCTAAGCAAGAAACAATCATCGGTATCCTTATCTACAGTCGAGGTAGAGTATATTGCAACAGCAACATGTTGTACACAGGTTCTATGGATGAAACAAACTCTGACAGATATACAGGTTGAGTATGATGATCCCATTCCAATCTATTGTCATAATACAAGTGCCATCAATATCTCAAAGAACCCGGTGATGCACTCCAAGACTAAGCACATTCCAATCAAGTATCACTTACAATGGGAAAAAGTTGCAGAGAAGAACATCAGATTTGAATATGTGGGCACAAAAGAACAAGTGGCATACATCTTTACAAAACTGCTTCCAAGAGAATCCTTTGAGTATCTTCGCCAGAGACTCGGAGTAATTTCTGCTCCAAAATGAATGCTTTTGAATGCTTATCTTATATGGATTATATTTACACGAGGAAGCACCATAAAGAGGATAGTTCAGGTTGGGAGATCAATTTCAGAAAGAGTTCATTCAGGGGGAGTATTCCCAAGGACAGTTCAGTTAAGGGGAGAAGCCCCAGATGGAAAGATACCTTTGCCATTGATGACAAAGGGGGAGAGATTTATCGGATGCAGAGCATAGGGCTTGGTTCAAGGGGGAGCGATGGTCACAGGGGGAGAATGAGTGATATGACTTCGTTATTGCATGATATGACTTGTAACATACCCACTACCTAAATCAGCTTTTTCATTTAGTTCTCGAGAATGAGAATCCCCGAAGCTTGCATCAGCGACATGCCAACCCTGAGCAACGGGTCTTTCATTCGCCTATACGGCTTTCTACACCTAACCGTGGTCTTTTCTTGATGACAACTTCAGGGTTTCGGGGTTCTGTCCTTTCTAATGTCGAGGGTTCCTATGCCCTCGATTCCCTGATTCCTGACACGTTCCAACTTCCACTAGTCCCCTTGGGCTAGTCTTTTGGGTCCATATGACCTCCCTCTATGTGACCGCAGCCATACCTCCTCATCGGGGTTTGGACACTCGTGATGTCCCAACAATTTGGTTCACCGATCCCTGAATCTCGATACGCTCCTCTATTGCCTTAGCCTCCCGGGCTAAGTCTTTAGTCCATGTGACCTCTATCTCACAAGACCGCAGCCTTGTCCCCCCATCGGGGTTTCAGACTTTCCAATGTCGAAATGCAAACATCCCCAGAACTCACGATTCCTCGAATCCCGACGCGCCCTTTTTCACGCTAGCTCTCCTAGCTAGGCTCCTAGCTCACATGACTGCGATCCCCATGACCGTAGTCTTATCCCTCGTCGGGGCTACGGGGTTTTCAATGCCAAAATGTATGGGCTCACGGGATTCCCGATCCTTCAAATCTCGGCTTCTCGTTATGCTGACAGCTGGCTCCCACTCATCGAGGTTTCGAGCATCACGATTCCAAAATGCATAAATAAATTTTCATCAAGATTCTCGATATCCCGATGACACAAACACCGATCAACAGCTTCCTGTTGGGACCTTCCCCGTCGGCGCCGATGGCTGCCACGCGTCCTCTCTGATGGACGGTCCCGATCTCTCCGGGTTTTCGAGACTTGCGATGTCCCAATTCTTACGGCCCCAGGAACCCCGATTTCCCGATGTCGAATATCTCGACTCTCTATGGATTTATAACATCTGTCTCCCCAAATGGACAGTTCAGATCTTGCCGGGGTTTTCACTTCAGACTTCCCCGAACTCCTGTCCATGGGAGTGTCGATATCTCGAATCCCGATAGTATACCTCGATCTCCGTGACGTGTGTCCTCAAACGGACGGTCCAGATCTTCCCGGCATTTCGAGACTTCTGATGTCCTAGACGGCTCGTCCCTAGGACTCACGAAATGACGAACTTCAACTCCCTACGGATCTCTGACACGCGTCCCAAGTGGATGGACGGCTCAGATCACTCCTCGCATTTTCGAGGCTTGAAGTGTTTCGATTTTCTTGTTCTCGAGAATCCCGATATGCTGATGGATGGGATCCCGATGGTAACCCTCGGACGGCTCCGGTCCAATCCAACGGCTGACGGGTAATTGGTCCAAGATCTAACAGTCTAGATCCGTCCTTCCTGCGCACACTACCGAGACTAAACTCTAAGAATCTTAACCCGATCCAACAGCCGACGGGATTTCTAAATGAGATCCAACGGCTGACGGGATTCCTGAATGAGATCCAACGGCTCAGATTTTCCCACCTTGGGAATTCTTCCACTACTTCGTAGGTGTGGAAGGATCAACGGTCCAAATGTTCTCATGGACCTTAGGGGACCTACGATCCTAATTTCCTCGTTATTCATGAAGATAGAGGAAAAAGGGCAAGAGGTGTAACGCTCTTACTACTTCCGTCAATCTGATGGTCGTGAATGACCATGGGTCTTCCGACAATATCTCATCCGTCGATTCGTTACTTATCCCTACGCTGCTACTTCGAAATCTTAAGAGGGTCGTTCCTCCTTGTACAGGTTATTAAGACTTGCGCGTGCAAGTTCTTTTTCTGGGTTCTTGGTGAACCTTTCTAAGGAGGGAGAGTCTCCGTGACGAATCTATTTTGGGGCGTCCCTAGAGACGGGTAAGGGAAAACAGCCTCCCGAGAACGGGCCGGAAGCCTAACTTAGTTCAACCTAGGCATAATTAGATTCCTTTATCAACGTACGTCATGCATGGTTTCCCCCGTTATGAGCATATATCTATTCATTCTTATCAAACACTACACAGACATTCTTACACAGAAATCATTCACAATTTCACAGTTCTATGAGCATATACATATATATGTATATATCATTCTATGAAATTCAAGATGCAATATGTAAAACACTTATCAGAAATAACACCAGAAATGGGTGCGACTACTGAGAGGGGTGCTCGTTTCCACCCAACCGTAGGCGTAGCGACTCCCAGCAGATTTACCACTAGCCACCCCCGAGTTGAGACCACGATGCTCTGAGACTGCATCTCTCTGTCTGCCAGTGACCAGGAGTGAAGGTTTCAATCCTTCCTCTCTGTTATCACTCACTCTGCGTAATGCCATAGTTCCCCTCGCGTCTGCGCTCTCAATCGCTTCTGCCATACACCTTATCCTCTCGCGAGGTTGCGTGTGGCATGATTACCCTCGTTCTGGTTAGTCATGATGGCTCTACGGATAGGCAGTTCACCTCCCCATCCCTCATCAAGCCATCAACCTACCAGCCTGCAAAGCATTAAATTCAGGGCCAGCGAGCCGCTTTTGGTTCTCCGGGCCAGTGGAGTCCAAATACGGTATTAATTCTCGGTGGAAGTTAACGCCACCTTTTCAGGTGCCTTCCACTGCCAT
>JASDQU010504177.1:74028-90297 GCA_032191745.1 Picea mariana | reverse complement strand
CTGAATCAGGAAAGGAATTCAAAGTTGAAAACTAGTTTGGGTTATGAAGAGGGATCAAGTAGTGTCCAGCCAAGCAACAAAGAATCCATTAAGTTTGTCAAATCTACAACTACTGACAACAACAAACCTGCAGAAACAAAGGAAGAGAATCATCCTCCAAGGAGGAGTGAAGGAAAAACTACCAGAACTGAATCTGAAGAACAAATAAATAATACACTCTCTACTCAAGAAAATCATTATCATGGAAGAAATCGACCTACTCAAAGAAGACAACCATTTTACAGGTACAAAGATTTTTTCTATGGATATTGTTTTTACTTGTCTAACTTTGGCCACAAAGCTATAAATTGTTCTCTAAGATTTAGACATGAGCAATCAAGACAACCAAGGAATAAATACCTGTCTCAACAAAGAATAAGACAACCAAGTTACAAACAACCACATACTGCAAATCATGTGATGGTTGGGAAAATTACGCAGACTAAGCATAACAATCGTTATGATCCTTTGTTCAATGAACCAAAATGTTACATCTGCCATAATTATGGACATAAAGTTGCAGACTATCACCTAAATAACTATAAGCTAGATTCAAATCACAGAGCTGAAAACATCAAGGTTTGGAAGAAGAATGAAAATAACAAGTGTGGATTGGTGTTGTCAGCTCAAAGACAAAAAGACTCTTGGTATATTGACAACGGATGCTCCAGTCATATGACAAGTGACAAAAGTAAGTTCCTATCACTCAAGGAAAATAAATAAGTAAGTGTGACCTTTGGAAATCATGCTCCAGGAAAGATCAGAGGTAAAGGTCTAGTAAGCTTAAGTAATGGAAGAAGCAAAGCTCAATATGTATTATTTGTTGATGGTTTAAAGCATAATCTTTTCAGTGTCAGTCATATATGTGATAGAGGATGTGAAGTCACTTTCACTGCCAAGAATTGTAAAATAAAGACAACAAACACAGGAGAGCTACTCGCAAAAGGGGTTAGAACCAAAAACAATGTATATGTTCTGAAGGAAGATAAGGAGAAATGTCATTTAAGAAAAATTGATGAAAGTTGGTTATGGAACAGAAGGCTTGGACGCCTAAATTTTGAACATATTGTCAAACTGAATAATGAAGGTGTTGTGAAAGACCTTCCAAAAATATCTAAGCCTAATAACTCTGTATGCGAGTCCTGCCAAGTGGGGAAGTTGACTTGTGCCCAATTCAAATCGAAGAGTTTCACATCTTCAGAGAAACCGCTTCAACTTGTTCATATGGATCTATGCAGACCATCGCGAAAAGAAGGAACTAGAGGAGAATGTTACTTTATGCTGGTCATTGATGACTTCTCCAAACGTATGTGGGTTTCCTTTCTGAGAAAAAAATCTGATGCGTTTGACAAGTTCAAAACGTTGAAGGCATTAGCCAAGAATCAGACAGGAAGAAAGTTGAAGGCAATTTTCTTAGACAAAGGAGGAGAATTTCCGTCAAGAGATTTCAAAGAATTCTGTGATAGACATGGAATTAAAAGAGAATATACTATTTCAGGTACTCCTCAGCAAAGTGGAGTTGTAGAATGACAAAATAGATCAGTTCAACAGATGGCAATGACCATGATGAATGAAAGAGACATTTCACAAACCTTCTGGGTGGAGGCTGTTTACACAACTGTTTATATTCTGAACAAAGCACATCTAAGTTTGAACAGTGATAAAACTCCACATGAGCTGTGGTTTTGTCGACCTACATCCATCAAGCACTTCAAAGTATTTGGAAGTAAATTCTACATAAAAAATAATGATGATCATCTGGGAAAATTTGATAGTAGAGATGATTAAGATATATTCTTAGGATATGAAACGAACAATAAACGTTACATATGCTTTAACAAAATAATGTATAAATTAGTAGACTATATTGATGTCCAAATTGATGAAGAAGCTCCTGTAAAAGATCAGCAGAGAATAAGCACTGAGCCAGATGAAAAAGATGATGAGAATAATGAAAATGAAGAAAAACAAATCCCAGAGTCACAAGAAGATGATGAATCAGGTGGAGAAGAGACACCCAAACAAGAAGAGTTAGGACGACAATCAATATCAAATCCTTCCTCCATAATTACTCAAAAGAATCATCCTGAAATTAAAATAATTGGTGAGAAAGACAAAGGTGTACAAACCAGGAGGAGGATAATCAAAGACATCGGGCAATCACATATAGCCTTCATATCCATGGTGGAACCCAATAACTTCAATGAAGTTAGTGAATATGTAAATTGGTTAAAATCAATGAATGAGGAGCTGGACCAGATTGAAAAGAATGACACTTGGGAACTTGTTCCTAGGCCAACAAATAAAAATGTAATAGGATCCAGATGGGTCTACAAAAATAAGATGAATGAGCAAGGAAATATTGTAAGAAATAAGGTTAGATTGGTTTGCAAAGAATATGCTCAAATAGAAGGAATGGACTTTGATGAAATGTTTGTGCCCATAGAAAGATTAGAAGATATTAGAATGTTTCTTGCCTATGCTTGTCACAAACAATTTAAAGTCTATCAAATGGATGTCAAGTCAACTTTTCTAAATGGATATATAAAAGAAGAAGTCTATATGGAACAACCAGAGGGTTTCCGACTTTCAGATAACCCCGAATTTATTTGCACGCTGAATAAAGCCTTATATGGATTGAAACAAGCTCCTCGTGCCTGGTATTACAAACTGGATAAGTATCTTCAAGACAAAAGGTTCAAGAGAGGAACATTTGACAACAATCTATATATCAAAACATAGGGTAATGATTTTCTCATTGTGTTGGTCTATGTAGATGACTTCATCTTCAGAAGCAATAATGCTTCGTCAGTACAAAGGTTTGCCTCTGCTATGCAGTCTGAATTTGAAATGTCTATGATAGGGGAACTACCATTTTTCTTGGTCTGCAAATTACTCATAGGTCTGAAGGATTATTTCTTTCTCAGGAGAGATATCTAAGAGAAATGTTGAAAAGGTTTCAAATGGAAGATTCTACACCTATGTTCACTAGATGCAAGTTAAGAAAGGATGATGACTCACCTAATGTTGATCAGAGTTCCTATAGGTCTATGATAGGAATCCTATTGTACATCACAACATCCCGTCTAGACATAATGCATGTTGTTGGAATGGTAGGAAGGTATCAGGCTGCACCTAAATAGATTCATTTGTTAGCTGTCAAAATAATATTTAGATACTTGAAAGGAAAAATGAACTATGGCCTATGGTATCCTAGGAATCATAATTTTGAACTATTAGTCTATTCAGATGCTAATTGGCCTAAATCTGTGGATGAAAGGAAAATCACAAGTGGTGGTGCATTCTTCTTAGGAGATTTTCTTGTAGCATGGTTGAGCAAGAAGCAAGGTTCCATTTCCTTATCAACTACAGAAGCTGAATACATTGCAGCTGTCACTTGCTGTACTCAAGTATTATGGATGATTCAGACACTTGCAGACTTGGAGGTAAAGTATAGTGCACCGATCCCAATTCATTGTGATAATACTAGTGCCATTAGTGTGTCAAAGAATCATATATTTCACTCCAAGGCCAAGCATATACCCATCAAGTATCACTTCTTGAGGGAACAGGTAACCAACACTATTGTTTCTTTGCATTATATTCCATCCCAAGATCAGATTGTTAATATCTTCACTAAACCGCTTGCAAAGGTTCAATTTGAGTATCTACGCCAGAAGTTGGGCGTGACCCTGTTACCAAGTTAAATTGTCTATCTGATCAGGGGGAGCACATAGTCACTCTATGTTCTATTTAACATTGATGTCAAAAGGGGAGAAAAAGGTGTTGTCTGTATGCTACAGTTGGAGGTCTAAGCAGAATAGTGCAACATTTCAGGGTTTCCATCAATGCCAAAGGGTGAGATTGTTGGAATGTTTATAGGAAGAATGTGCTTGTCATTGATGGAAATAACAAAAAAGAACCAAACATCGAGAGTGTAGAAGATGAGAAATCTCAGAAGATATAGCGGGTTCTAGAAGTGTAGACGATTTCCAAGAGACGGGCTCGCAGGAGGAGAAAAGGTAGAGAAAACCTTCTAAGTTAGAGAGATCAGAAAGCTCAGTAGGAAGAACGACAGTGGCTGTTGGATCACTAATCCTGAATACCCGATGACCGTTAGATCAACGTCCAGCGACCAGAGGAAGCACAGAGGAGAAGTATAGATCTGATCCGTTGGATCTGAGCGTCTAGGATCAACAATCATTGGATTTAGAAATACATGCACAAAGGTTAAGATTTTGGATGAGCATAGGAGAGAGGACTTGTCAAAGTTCCGAAGTCTTGAAGTAAACAGGGACCGTCCATCATCAAGACTAACAGGTGGCACATGATCCACAACTCCGAAGAAAATCACTTCGAGAATTTTCAGTTTGAGATCTGAAATCCCCGAAGTCCAGAGAGCCCAAGAGCCAGAGTAAACATCAGTTGTCAGATCATTTACAGTGGAAGGATAGGATAAGATAGAAAAGAAGCATCACAGAAATATCGAGCTGTCAATCTAAGAACATGATCGAAGAACAACATTTAGTTCGGCTCTAAAAGTTTCGAGGAGGTTACTGTTCGGGGATTCTCTCTTCGGAAGAATTGGAGACTTGAAAATTCGAAATACCCGAAGTCCCGAAGTGAATGAGGATCCATGTCATCAAGCCTACATCATCAAGGACATGTGGCACAATCAGACAGTGACACGTGTCAAGTTGATTCGGCATTTCAGGTACTTGCAAATCACAAATATGAGTGACACGTGGAAACTACTAGGCTCATGACACATCATCAAGTAACATAAGTAAGTGACGTCACTCTGGGAGTTTTACCACTAGCGATTAGCCTAAAGTCTCGAAGCTCCGAACCCTGAATACTCGAAGGGATTGTGACTTTCGATCCAAAAGGGACACGCGTTGTTGGATCGTGGACTCCGGGTGAAATGCTCCAGGAGCAAGCAAAGCTTGAGAATCGAGACTCCCGAAGCCCTAAAGGTGAAATCAATATCATCCGTTGGTTTGAAGGGCCACATGTCACTTGGTCATTGAGACTAAGGATCGCGTGTGGACGGAGGAAAGAAGGGAGGAAAAGACAAGAGATCTGAGTCGTTGATCGAGGAAATCTGTCAGAGACCAAGAGATCAACAATCACTCATGATTGTGGGATCGGAAGTTGCTTGCAAGTTAATTTTATGAGGGCATGGTGCAATTGAAACCACGGTATCAGAGAAAGGGTACGTGGCAGCTGGAGATAGATTGCGGGGAGAAAAGCGGTTAATCCCAAAACCACTATTGGAAGTGCCCGTAATTGTTTGCCTATGAAAATACATAGCCCGAGGTCACATGCAAGATGGGGATAACGAGAAGAGAGCTCGCTCCCGCAATATCATGGTCATGTGAAGTTAATCGCCGAAGGTCATATTGAAATAAAGGGGGATAACGCTTGCTGGTCCAAGAACATGAAGTGCCTTTTGAATAAGCGTTTGGTCACCATCAGTGGTCACATGAAAATAGGGGATTAGAAGCCAAAAAAGCCATAATTGACTGGTTGTAACTGACAGAGAGGATGAAGAGTTTCGACATCTAGAGAAGATAAAGAATATTTGTATAACTGCCACTGATGATGAATAGATACTACATAACCGCCATAGAAGACGATGAGTTGCTATGATGATCGGGTAGAGTACTCGACGTGAGAATGAAATGTAGAACATAGAATAGTGTGTGTTACTTTTATAGTGATGCATGTGGGTAGGTAGAAAGGAAGAGCAGTACCTAAAGAGGAGATCAAAGGTGTAATTCATAGCATGCAGAAGCAGCATAGAGTATAAAGAGAAGAAAGAGAAGCTGAATAGGGTATCGATGTGCACAATAGGAGAATGAATAGAGGATAGAAGAGGAACAAAGAATAGAAGCTAGAAGAGATAGATAAAGTAAGTAAAGTTTTGTAAGATTCAATCAAGGTGGTATGGTGGTGCTAGAGAGGATTACAGTCCTATAAATTCTAGTTGGTGCTAGAAGATATTCTGGGAGTTGGTGCTTCCTTCTAGTGGGTGCTAGAGAAACCTAGGAGTTGGTGCTAGAGAAATCTGAGAGTTGGTGCTCTCTGCAAGTTGTAGCTTTCTATCAAAGGTTGTAGCCTCATATTTGAGTTGGCACAAAAAGACTGTGATGTACATGAAAGTTGGATCTTGATTGACATCCTAAGAAGAGGAGGTTTTCTCCCTTTATGGGTTTCCTCATGAGAAATCTATGTCTCTGTGTATTTCATGTGATGGATCATATACTATTTATCTATGCATATTAAGTTATCAGTAACACATTAAATAATAATTTATAAATATTCAGAAAAGAAAAAAAAGGTTTCAAACTTATATTATAACTAATTCACCCCCCCCTCTTAGTTATATTTCCAACATGTATCCCTACAAACTCAAGTCTACATTGGAGACACATTACAATCCATATCTAACTGTGTTTTGTAGATGTCTCAATACATGTTTCATTGATGTCCAGTGAGTCTATCTCAGCTGACTCATGGAATGACTAAGTTCATTCACTTCATAGCATGAATCAAGTGTGGTGTTAACCAGATACATCAGTGATCTAATTAGTTGTGGATCAATCTCGTCTGAATCATCTTTATTTGTTTTCTTCAAATCCATCACCGTGTATTTGTATTTTTTCATACTAATCTTCTTTAATATTCCCACTATATATTTTCCTTGACTCAGGAAAATATCATCGGTCCTTTGTCATACTTCTTGTCTCAAGAAGTAGGGCATCATACTCAGATTCTTCATCTTGAATTCATAAGTCAAAGATTACTTGTAACAACAACGCTTTCTGAATAAGTCATCAGGATCAGGATTTCATCACCAATACAATAATGATATAGGTTTGGATAAGCAACACTCTTGCTAAAATCCAAACTTATCAAGAATCTATCTATATGATATATTTCCCAACTCATGGATGGAGGTACATATGGAAGTGTATCGGGTTCACTGGATCAAATTCCTTATCATAGACAACTCCTTCTGTTTGTGAGAAACCTATGGCTATAGATCTTGTTTTGTATTTCTTGACACTTTCATCAGCTGCATGCTTGATCATATAGATCCACCTGGAAGTTAACACAAACTTCCCTTTTTGGTCCTTGAATAATATCTTATGCATCATTCTTTTAAGATATACTGGTATTCTTCTGTTATGGCATCTTGCTATACTAGTTCTCTTGTTGCTTCTCTAAGAAAAGGTGTCTTAGAATCAATGAAGTGGCTCATGACTGAAGGATAGCTTGAAAATCTCTTTTGCTTTCTCGAAATGTTCCTTGAGAAGCTTGTATGCTTCTCTGCCTCTTGTAGAGTGAGTCTAGGTGGGGTATTTTATACCTTATTACAATATCTCTAAATATGTATCAGCTGAAACGAGTGGATCAACTTAAGTAAGGTATGTCTCCCTTTGAACTGCTGAAGGGGGAGAAGATATTTGTTTTCACTGTCAATCTTTATTTTGAGATTCTTTGAATCTTGAAGGAATATCTTCCTTTCAAGAATAATATTTCTTCTTGTTCTTGTACAAAGAACAATTTGAATAACTTTTGGACTCCCGTACCAGGGATATTGGTCCAAGTCCTTTTTAGAGCTCTTTTAGTATAAGGAGTAATATCCTTCTTTTATTTGAAACATGCAACTATAAAATTTTGGAACATAAAATATTTTACCTAGTTTGTAGCAATGTTCTTCTAGAGAAAGTACTTCTTGTCTCTCTTCTCTTCACTTGAGGTGGATTTGGATCAATATCAATAGTGGTAGCATATTGTTTTCCCTTCTTTCTGGTTGGACAATTTCTAGCAATGTGTCCATACTTGTCACATCTGAAACACTGATTTTTGAAACATATCTTCTTTGATATCCTGGATTAGATGAAGACTTTTCTTCTTTAAATGTTTGCCTGAAGTTCCTTTTGAATTTTCCTCCCTTTCTTGTATGAAGTGCAAGAGCATGATTTTCTTTTGGAGAATCTTCCACTCCTCTATTTCTAAGTCTAAGTTCTTCTTGAGTGAAATCTGTCCATAGACGCTCAAAGGTTGGTAGAGATTCTCTTCCAATGATGCTCTAAATGAAAGGCTCCCATGATTTTGGAAGATTCTGAAGAGTGGTTAAGACAAGTTCTCTATTAGACATGATTTCTCCAATGGTCTCTAACTGTTCTTTAATCTCCAATAGCTTCATGAAGAAGAGTGCAACTGTGTCATCTTTTTTCATCTTGGTACTTTGGAGTTGACTCTTCAAGGTAAGAGCTCCGAGAGTGTTGTCACTTTCAATCATTCCTTTCAATGTTTTATACATATCATAGGAAATCTTCAGATTGGCAATCCAGGGCAAGAGGTGATCTCTTATTGAGTAGATGATTATTTTCCTTGTTTTGACATCATCTTCTTTTCTTAATTTCTTATCTAAATCAGTTGTTGTTTCTAGTAGAGTTTTAGTTGTTGCATCCAAGATATCTTCTTCTTCAAGAGTGACTAGAAGCTTTTATTTCCAGGGGTTGAAGTTGCTTGCTCCATCAAGTCTATCTTCCATTGGAGTTTTGTTCTTCATTTTTCTTGAATCCTTGTGGATTGGATTATATTGGACTTATGATTGCCGACAATCAATTTGATAGTGTCACAAAGATGCTTGCTGATTCAGAAAATGTTTCTTCAGAAAACCAATATTCTGCAGGAAATTTTGAAACCCTAGAAACCCTAGGGCCAAAAATCAAAATATCTCAGAATTTTGTTTTGATAGCTTCTGGAGATGCGCTGGAAGATGCCATACTCTTCTATGCTGAAATTATCCCCAGCATCCAATTTTAAGGGGCTGAAACACCCAAAAGGAGAGGGTCATACAGATTTTTTGGAAACCCTAGGAGGGCCGTATGGTTCTGCAGAAGAGGAGGGATGACTAGTAAAGGATGAGACTGGTATATTCTTGTGCAATGGGCTCTTTCAAGACCTATGCTCTGATACCATGCTAAATTTTCATAATAATTAGGTTAAACATGAAGTTCATTTCATTTCATCATTTTACCCTAATCATAAATGTTGCAATAACCAATCACAAGAAGAGGCACCATGCACAAGAACACAAAATGTATCCTGGGAAACCATTCTCAACAAGGGAAGAAAACCCAACCAAATCCTTTGCTATAATATTCAAGAGAAATACCTTTACCAACAAGAAATACCTAGCACATAAGAGGGTGCATAAAACCCTAGAACTCTAGGGCCCAAGAGAGGTGCACACCTTTTGCCAAAGAAGTGTACTTGCTGAAATTTCCAAACTCACAAGTGAGGTGTGTGTCTACAATGGGAGATTTCCCTTTACTTATATTAGAATTTTCATATCAACTGAAGTGTCTATTGGCACAACAGGGCCGACCTCTCTAAGACATAATATATTTAATAATAATAATAATAATAATTATTATTATTATCTTTTACATTTAATATTAGACATATTAAGGTTGGGCCGACCTATACCCTTTACATGACAATTAGGGTTACATGTAGGTTTGACTCTTGAACAGTATATATCAAAGGATATGATACACCCTCTAGTGCTCATCCACTAGGGGCACATCCATAGGGATGTCATAGCTCTGATTCACCGCATTACACAGAAGAACCAGGTCTTCATACATTCACCTGTTCTCGTCCACAGGAACATCCATTTTGTTAGAATATGATGGATGTGCTTGTTTAACCATAGACAATATCACTATTGTCACCCAACCATAGGCTGAATCCACCCCCGAGAAACTTAACCTTGACAGAGAATCATTCTGGAAGAAAACCCTTGGCTAGATAGCCAAACAAGATAGCGCACCTCTCTCCAAGGATAGTGCACCAAACAAGAGTAACAGAGCTGATCAGAGAGTCCAAACCATAACCAAGAGAGAGTCCAAAACCAAAATCTGCTAGTTGCAACAACTGCAATGAAAAATCTCCTCCAAACTTGTGCACAGACTGACCAACTGCAGTGCGCACAAGTGATGCTTCTGTAGTTCTAAGAATACTGGCCAGAATGAAGACTGGCCTCCTATATTTATACAAATTCTGGCAAACTGCCTGGGACGAATTCTCATTCTAGGTACTAATTCTTTAGTATATAATATTTCCTTTAGCCGACTTCTTATCTTGGAGGATAATAACCTAATACAAGTCATTCTCTTGAGTCGGCTATTATTCTAGGGTTATTAACCAATTAATTAGGGTTTCTTCTTGCTTCCTGAAATATTCTATTCTCGTTAGGTTTACATGTGGAGGTAAATACCTCCCGCAACTACCATAATATAAAAACTCCATCCTAGCTAGGGAGGTATTGAATGTAATGTTCTTGAGCACAAACATACCATTTACCCAGTAGCATCAACATAGTCATATAGACTAACTCATGATTAGATCATGAGCACCATCATCACTATCAGTTTCATCAACTGCATCATCTCTCAAAACCATACTCCATCTGAGTAATTAGACATGATGCTGGATAAGTCACTCACTCCAAAGAGTGACATACGAGCCATTCTTCTAATCCAGACATATGTACTAGAAGAATAAATATCCTGAACCATTTTTTGTCTGGGGAATAATTGTCCATTGATCATCCATCTAGATGATAATCATTTCCAACACTACTGATATTTTTTAGGGCAATCAGAACAATGTCATTAGATAGAACACAACTATGTCTATCCATAGTAGTACACAACTACAATCTAGTGGTACACTACCACACCAAGTAGCACATAGATACTTTATCAGTGACATATAGTCATAATCAGTGGAACACGTCCACCATAGTAGTATACATCTATTGTCCGGAGACATACAATCTCCATAACGATCATATCATCAACCTGCACATAAAACATTGTTATGATTTATAAACTGAATCATCTGGCCATTCTTCCACTCACATCTCTTAGATCTAGAAGAGAATATTCCCTAAGAAAGTAAAACATCAACGATAAGCTATCTAGACTATTCTTCTCAAGCAAGGAAGAATAACTGTCCCGATTTCTGAGCCTGGACCATTCACCTATCTGGGCCATTCCTCCGGAACTAAAAAAAGTGCAACTTGGAGAGAATGAATTTGCCCTAGGGAATGCATGTCCTTGATTGTTGAACCTGGATCATTTTCCTATTTGGGCCATTCCTCCGGCACTAAAAAAAGTGCAACCTAGAGAGAATGAATCTTCCCTAGGGAATGCCTGTCCCTGATTGTTGAACCTGGACCATTTGCCCATCTGGGCCATTCCTCCGGCACTAAACAAAGTGCAACCTGGAGAGAATGAATCAGCCCTAGGGAATGACTGTCCAGACCATTTCCTAAGGACATGACTGTCCTGCACCAACCTCCAAGACAGACCATTCTTCAAAACTACTCACAATTGTGAGCTTCGAAAGAATGACTGTTCAGCGAGGCGGACCAGTATTTTTGAACATTACTAAGAGTGACCGTCAAGAAGAGAGATTGTCCTAGACCATTCCCCATGTTAACCACAAGGGGAATCACTATCTATGGTACATGAACAATCCATCGAACCATTTTCATTACGAAAATGACCATTTTATCTGGACCATTTTCCAAACCGGAAAACGCCTGTCCGTCAAAAATCTCAAACCACTTTCCGAACTGGAAAGGAACTGCTCATCCTAAACCATTTTTTGAACTGAAAAATGAATTTCCATAAATCGATAACACATCTATGCTCCCTCCCAAACTGGGAGTTATCTCTTCCTTTTTCAACAAGGAAGTCGTCTCCACGAGCTCCAACTTCAGTGCACAAACTCTTTCATCTTGAACAGAGGCTTTACCAAAATGTCTGTTTATCTTCTCATCTGTGAAGATATATATTGGAGAACCACTTCTCCTTTCTGGACTTCATCACAAAGAATGTAATTCTTGATCTCAATGTACTTCAGTATTTCTGGAACACTGGTTTTCTGAAGGCTTCATATAGCTATGATCATCATAGTTGAATTCAACTCTTTTGTTTCCTGCTAGCTCATAACATCGTGGCAAGGGTCAAACTTGGAACATATCCAAGTGGTACTTCTTCTGTCATCATGAGAGATTTGTCATGGATTGTAAATCCATCATCCTTGAGTTCTGAGTAACCATTTTGATACAATATCTTTTTTATAGAAGGTTCTTCACCACACTTTTGCTGTGCATTGGAGGCTCCACACCAAGTTGTTTGAATCCATAAAAAACCTTCTTCCATCTGCATACAAGAGTCTCTTCCTGGTATACCTCATAGCCTTGAGGTTGTTCTACATACGTTATTTGTTCAATTATTCTAGAGAACAATCTTTGCATTCATCTGATGTAAACTCCAACCCATGGATATTGCAGACAATATAATGGCCCATGTAGAGGTTTGTCTAGTTTACTAGAACAAGCAATCATCATGGTATTCTCCCTCCATCTGGGAGAAACCTCTAGTTCTGGATCTCTCAATGCTTACATTCATAAGTCTTCTATACATTGTTCTTCATCACAACTTTCATTTCCTCTGCTTGATTTCTTTTAGTGAGTTAAGGTCAGGTTGGTAGTCTTGTGATTCTTGATACAATGACTGGTTGTTCTGTCTTTTTTTTTCTCTTTTGGAATATTCATGTTCTTACTTATGTTTTTCTTTAGCTCTTAGGTCCATGGAGTTTTCTATAGATTCCATGCCTTGAAGATTCCAACTCCTTCCTTTCATCATATGATCATGGATGTGGATGAACAACCATGGATACTTTAAGGCTTCTTTTTGAAGAAGACTTCTTCTAAGGTCACACTGAACACGTGCTTCTTTTTCATGGTTGCTTCCATGGATAGATACTTCATCATCATCAATGGATCATATAATTTAGGAGTAGCTCCCTCCTAATCCTTGCTTCATGCATGAATACATGCTCTTATTTTGGAAATATATAATCGACTCTCTCCATCTAGGAGAGTCCACGTTTCTGTCTGCATCGTTATTGCCTTCTACAAAGTGTCACAAATATTTTTCCAATTTCCTCTTGATTGACGACTTCTTTCTGTCTTTACTTCTTCTAGGTTTCTTCAAGATTGATTCCGATTTCAACTTATCTTGTAGCTCTAATATCTTCCACATGAATTGTTACCAGGGGTTGTTGATGTACTTCATCCTTTCATGTGTATTATCTGACTTGTAGTCATAGTGATATCAATCCTTATCTTGTTGTTCTTCCATAGGTATAGTTTCTCTCAGAACATATTATCTTCTAGGAAATAGATATGCAAGATATGTACAGAAAACATGGTATGTACAAGAACTATGAGGAGTATTGTTACATTGTCTTAGAAGAAGAAGTATGTTTCATCCTTCTTAGTCTTCTTTGAAGGTTCCTTTTCTTCGAAAACTGATGCTTCATGTGTCTCCCTTTTCTTTAGCTTGGGACAACGATTCTTGTAGTGACCATATTTTCAACAGTTGAAGCATTGTATTTCTGACATATCTTTCTCTTGATTTGGCTTCTTCCTGGAGCCAAACTTCCTTTTATTTCTAAAATTCTTGAACCTTGCTGTGAAAGATTGATCATCATATCGCTTGTTTACAATTCCTTCTCTGAAATGATCTTTTCAATCACTTGTAGTTGATCTCTTAACTGAGAGATTCTCATAAAGTATGATGTTATGCTTGTTAAGGTTTAAGATATTATTAGAGTTCTTTGCATTTCACTAGATAACAATAGCATAAGATAGGATAACTGAGAAATACACAATCAAAAGAGACACATCATTTATCCTAGGAAACCCTCATGGGGGAGAAAACCCAACAAAACTTCCTTATTATAGATATCCAATACAATGCCAAGAGATAACTCAAACAAATAAAAAAAGTCCTCTCCCAAGAATGACCAGTAGCTTCAGCTTTGTTTCCATGGGTGTATTCATGGACTTGCACTCCAACATGTCGAATCTCTTCAAGATTTTGACTACATACTTCCCTTGGTTAGGGAATATTCTCTCTAGACTCTGCCATACCTCAAGACCTAAGAAATAATGCATTAGGCCAAGGTCTTTCATCTCAAATTCTGAAGCGAGCTTCTTCCTTCATTCGGTGATGAGTTTTTCTTCTCCAGTTAAGAATAAGTCATCCACATACAACAACAATATCACCGACTCATCATTCATAACCTTGAAGTAGAGGTTAGAATCTGCTTTACTCTTGGTAAAGCCCAAGCTCGTCAGGAAACTGTAAATTCTTCCATATCAAGCTCTAGGAGTTTGCTTCAACACGTACAGATCCTTCTTCAACTGGCAGACATGAGTCTTTATATCTTCAATCTTCAAATCAATTTTTCTCATTACATTGTACCAATCCGGTACACTTGCTTAGCTGCAACTCAATCTTCACAATCATGTGCTAGCTCTATGTGCTTTCTTCAAGGAACTATTTGTCTCACTATCTGGGAGCATGTCCTCTACTCTCTCTGCAAGTGTTCCTTCTGGAATATGGGATTATGCACCTACAACTGCTCTGAGGCTGAGAATGACTACTTCATTTTCACTATGGCTGCTAAAATCTGAGAATAACTCCTCTTATTTTATCACAGCAACAATTTCATCTGAAACTAAGAGTGGCTCAATAACTAATAATGAGGATAACTCTTCTTCTTTCATGGGGGTAATGATATCATAGTCATGTCTCCATGACCCAACTGATGTACTGCACCAACTGCCATTCAATTTTTAAATATGGGGATTTCTCCCCCTGCATCTCATACTATATATGAAGCATGATTGTTCTAGTTGTATTCATAAGTATCTCATCATAGTCTTCTCCCCTTTGTTGGGAGAATCCTTTGGACATACATTAGGCTTTGTACATCTGCAACACATTTGACCTGTATAGATCAATATTGGAAGTCAATACTGACCTCTCTTCTAGTCTCATGGAATAATCCATATCCTAGTCTTTCTGACTGGCTTCCTTATTTGTCACTGAAACAAGGGAATCTTCCCAGGAGATTTCATATCTTCTAGAAGTTTCTGAAGCTATGATCTAGTCTTCTCACGACATCTATCTTCCAGTCCTGGAAGTTGTCTCTTCATATGATCCTTTCTGAGATCAAGCTTACTCTTGATTTCTTCTAAGTCTACAAGGACTTCATCAACTCTTACAGGGTATACTTGGTGTTTCATACCAAGTCTAAATATGAAAGACTGAGTCAGGCTTCAAACGAGGTCTACTTCCCATTCTAATGTTCGATCACTTTTGGAGCCTTCTGATCCTTTCGATTAATCTTCATATGAGATACTCTGAATATCAAGAGATAGCTTCTTCTTTGTCTTCTTTGGTGCATGAGTGTATATGGTCATGTACATAGTCTACTTCATGTCTCATATAATATGTTTCCCTCTGCAACCTTCACTATAACTTCCTCAGGGTTATCACCTGTGACCTGAAAAAAGGTCAACAAAACATCAAGAAAGAATAATATCCTTTTGATAATAGTATATAAAACAATAGCACGAATAATCATCATAGTAGCTCCTTTAGAGCTATCACTCGTGGCTTGTATGAAGCAATGATCAAAAGTAAGAGATACACTATGAAATGAGGTCAACACTCTTATAGTGTTGTGATCAAACATTCCTCCATGGCAACTTGGAACTAACACACGAGGTTTCTCCTAGAGGAGGTGTTAGTTGTATCAAGAAAATGATTACATTAAGTATTTACCTCTATATGATCACATGCTACCAAGTATAATACTTTACAAATATTTCTATCTCAACTATAATGGTTACTTGTAAAGGGGTAGTCATCAACTTTTCATGTGTATCTTTGAATCTTATCAAATTGATTAATCAAACCTGGAGTCGTTTCCTCAAGAATGAGCGTGCTTTTTCTTCCAAGTATCCTTCACTCAAGATGACGAGTGCTTTATTCAACCTGACTTCTGTACTAAGACAATATGCTATCTTGACAGAAGGTTGGGTTAGAGGATAAACTCTATGATCTCAAATTTTAATCCGTCTAATACCTTGAATCATATTTTGATCAAAGGTTAGAATGATGGTCATAGCTACACCATGCAACACTGATCAAAATAATGTCATAACAAATAGATGCATACTAGAATAATCACACCTGGGTTGCATTATTCCTTTGAATGTGTTGGATCTTGAGATCCTTATGGATTTATGGCAAGAGATCCCTTCTCCTACAA
>JASDQU010504177.1:27030-41170 GCA_032191745.1 Picea mariana | reverse complement strand
AAGAAGAAACTCCTCTTTGAGACTCTTGTTACCTTTAGCAGTCAAGCAGGGCTTCCTTAAACCCTAGATGCAAAGCCTCATTGTTCCTATTTTTAAAAATGGAGATAAAAACATTCCCTCTAATTATAGGACCATTATGATTAGCCCGATTTTAGCCAATCTTTATGGAATTATTTTGGAGAAGAAGATTAGCATTTGGCTAGAAAGTCATGGTAAAAGAGATAAAGGCCACGCCGGGTTTAGGAGATATCATTCAACTGTGGACCATCTTGTTACCTTTAGGATCATTGCAGAGGAGTTCCGCAATACTAAAACCAATCTTTTTTGTTGTTTTGTTGACTTTAGGAAAGCTTTTGACATGGTTCCTAAGAAAAACCTTTGGAATACATTAATATATTAATAGACCATTAATTTACATACATCGTTACATTAATATAATACATTAATTATGTATTGATATATTAATTAATATAATAATGTATTAATATAATACATTAATTAATGTATTAATATTAATAATAATACAATTTCTTAATAAATGTTTGCATTATTAATGTATTATTTTAGCAATTTTTTTTTTATTTTTTTATTATTTTCTTAAAACTTTATTATTATTATTATTATTATTATTATTATTATTATTTACTTTATTAATATACTTTATTATTTATCTAAATTAATTTTATACATTACATTATACGTTAATATATTGACATTTATTTACTCATTGCAGAAAGATATTAATTAATTAATACATTAATGTATTTTTATTACATTATACGTTAATATATTGACATTTATTTACTCATTGCAGAAAGATATTAATTAATTAATACATTAATGTATTTTTACATTGTTAATGTATTTTTACTTTATTTTTATATTTTTGCATTCTTAATTGATTATTTTAGGAATGTATTTATTTTGTTATTATTTTGTTATTAATACATGTAATGCTTTATTATTATTATTATTATTAACTTTATTAATATCTTTATTATTTATTATTTTATTTTTCCTAAATTTATTTATAATCTATAAATTAATTTTTTCATTATTAATATATTATTTTAATAATGTATTTATTTTGTTTTAACTTATTTTATTTGTGTTATATTATTTTCTTTTATAAATAATTGTTATTTAATATTTATTTTGATATTGATAATCAATTGATAATTAATAATTTAATTATTATTTATTAATAAGTATTAATTTTTAATTAATTAAATAATAATTTATTATTATTTAATAATTATAAATAATTACTTAATAATTGATTATTATTTAATTATTTTTAATAATTTATTAATAAAATTATTACATATATTTATTATTATTATTTTTAATATATTATTTAATTAATAAAAATACTAACTAAAATATTAATAATTTTATTTTAAATAATAATTTAGTAATTACTAAATAGTACTTAATTATTATATTTAAAATGTATAAATGTTTTCATGGTTGTGGCCATGCATGTCAATCGTCAACTAGCAACAATCACATTTAAGTAAAAAGTGGTTGATATACGCCGATCGACACCATTTTCCACCCTTTAAAATTAATGATGTTGATCGACGTATATCAACAACGTTTTACTTAAATGTGGTTGTTGCTAGTGCTATTCACAATCTAAATTGATTTCGAAATGCATTTCTGCAAGAGGGGAGTCCAAATGAAATGCAGAGAGTGTTGTTCATATGAAATACAGAGTGTTGTCTAAACCCCGTATACATCTTCATCCATGATCCAATATTTATTACATTCAAGTTTTGATGCAGGAGCATCGCTCCAACCTAAGAAATGTGCCAGCTAGACAACACATTCAACGCACATTCAATGGAGGAGAGAGGCTCCAACCCTCTCATTTTAAAAATTTGAAATTGTAATTAAACGCAATTGAATGTTTGTAATTGGAAGAGCCAAATCAATACCTTTATGCAGGATGTAGGTAGAGTCTCCTTTAATGGTTGACAGGCTGAAGATCTAGATCTAATTCGGACTAGATAACCATTGATTGTAATTCAATGTAATTGATGAGAGTAGGTAGCTTGGAGGGAAAGGCTCGAGGAGCCCCTCTTTTGTAAAAGATCTTTGTACCTAGATTAGTGAGTTTTTTAGAGACAAGGATAGGAGATAGGAAGGAGATAGGAAGAGAGAAAAGAGTCGAGACTCTATTGCAGCCCGAGCTTTTGTACACATTGTAACCAAGCATTTATGTTAATGAAAAAAGAGCGATTTTTTCCCGCATGAGATTATTTGTGTGTTTATGTGGTTATGAATGAATGCCATCTGTTTGTTATTTTATGCTATAGATGTATGTGATAGGTTCCATCTGCAGGGATAGATAGAATTCTCTGTCTGATATTTTTCTAATTTTAGTTTGGGTTCTTTGTGGCTTAATGCAAGGGGTTACATGACAGAGTGTTGAGGAATCTGTGAGCCAGTGAAAATAGTGCACATGTGAGTTCTGTGGAATTTAGGAAAGAATGTGCCAGGAGGGTGCATCGGGGGAATCATAAACTCAGGGAAGAAGCCTCAGAGTTATTGAATACTCTGGAGGTAAAAACTATGCAGAGGAAGGCACAGAGAGACGGAATCACTGAGGATTCTGTGAAGCTCTTCGATGAGGGCATCGAGCAAGTGCAAAGATTGCATAAGAAGAACTCTATTTCGAGTTCATAGATAAGGGAAGTGTCTAGGAGAAGACACTCACAGAGTTGTTGAACACTATGTAGGCTCAACAAGGTGTGCTTGAGAAGGAGTCTCCAAGAGGACATAGGTTCCCTTCGAGGAATAAGAGGAGCAGAAAACAGAGTTACTAAATACTCTGCAAGCTTGACAAGAAGTGATTGAGTGGAAGTTGCCAAGAGGGAACTTGCATCTCTTCAAGGGACAGAAGGGATAGAGACCTTTGAGGTTTGAGTAGTTGAAGCTCAAGGAGAAATAGTTGTTGAACACTCTGGACGAAGACCTATGCAAGGAGTGCACCAGACCAACACTCAGACAAAGTGTCGAAGACAGTCAGTTGAAGGTCGGTCGAGCACAAGGAGTGTGCAGAGAAGTGAACTGTTTCAATTTCATAAGGTCATGAGGAATAGTGCCTTTGCGTACAAGGTTCCTATAGAAAGGAGCAGAAGGCCGAGACACTTTGAGGTCCAAGACACAGAAAAGCTCAGGAGAGATAGCATGAAACTGCACATAGAGCGCAAGGAATGCGCTAAGGCCGAGGTCAAGTTTCATTGATGAAAGATCAGGAGGGAAAGAAGAAGTCGAGACCCAACAGTCAAGCTCGAAAGAGGACAATCGAAGGCCAAGACTGTCAAAACATTGGAAATATTCCAAGTCTGGGGAGAAATCAAAATCTCAGGAGGAGGAGTGATAGCTGCCGTGGGATCGAGCAGGGGGAAAGATCTGGACCGTTGGAACCCACATCCAGACAACGAGAAGCGAGTGTAGGAGGAGATCAGATCTGGACCATTAGATCTGAGCACGTGGATCAACAACCGTTGATCTAGAGGTAATGTGTATGCACCTTAACCATTTGAAGGCAGATAGGAGGGTGGATTTTACGAAGTCCCAAAGTTCCGAAACCATCGGGACCATCCATCATTGGGAGGAAAGGTGGTAGAAGATCCGAGCGTTCTAGGATATAGACCTCGGAAGGTTAAGCCAGCAGCAGAGTGCAAACTTGCAAATTGCGAAATCGTGAAGTCACCCTGGACAGTTGGATTCAGAGGACGCGTGGCGGATATATGTGTACGTCGAAGGATCAGGTATTGCAATATTAGAAAGGAGTAGAGGAGAAAATATCCAAGGAGATAGGAGCCGCAACAATCCTATCCATCCATCGAGAAGGGACACGTGGTGAGAGATCAACATTTCGCTGACTCGCAACTCAGGGAAGTCAAAGGGAAGACTTGTGAGAATTTGTCAATCAGAGTTCGCGATTTGATCTGAGTCGTCGGATCGAGGAAGGATCTGGGCCATTAGATCTGAAGCATCGAGAGTTCGGACCTCGGGAGAATGGAGGTGAATCACATTAGGAGTTCCCAATACACGAAATATCGATGCGCTCGGAAGGTTTGGCCCCAAGTCATAGCGAGGGGTCACATCAGGGAGAATTTAAGGGAGGAGCTAGGGACCGTTAATCCCTATCTCGAAGTTTTTTGAATCAAAGGAGTCGGGGTAACTCGTAGTAGAAGTCTCGAAATCGTGAAGCGTGAAGTGCCTTTTGGTTAGGCTTGTGGTCACGTGGAGGGAAATTGCGCCGAGTTCTTGTTTCTGCGGTGGAGCATAGAAAAGGACCCATGGTCTTTAAGTGTGAAGGTTCCAGCAAGGAACCGAAAGAGCTAATCCAACTCATAGAATTATAACAATCCTTGACTAGGAGGTCAACGGACCCTACCAAGGTAGGGGGTCTACACCAAAGTGGTATCAGAGATGATTTTTTCGTTTGTATATTTCAGGCGAAGGAGGTAAAGGAGATAGTTTGATACAGTCAATGGTATCAGAAGTTGAATATACGGTGTTGATGCTCTGTAGAGATCTATTTGCATGTAGGCAGCGGACATTTGACAACTAGGTGAGTTGTAGGAAAAGATGGAGATTCTCGTAGTTGCGGAGTAAACAACAAACTTGCCAGGAGGGCGGGTAGAGGAAGAAGATGGCTACTGAAGGCCATGAATGTGGTCCAAGAAAAGACCACCAGTAGAAAATCAAGGCTGAGATAGACAAATATCTCAACGAGATAAGAGCACGAATGGAGAATCTTTCATTTAAAATGCAGCATGATGCAAAAGTGCATTAGGTGTATGAGGGGCCCATGAAGAAGAAGGTGAAGTGGCTAGTCAAGCAATTGTTTGCTAGAGGACAAAAAAGTATTTTGAGAGTGTGGATGAGGTATGTTGAAAGCCTCATAGGTGAAGAGGAATTGGTTCACATATGTGAGCCAGAAACTGGGGAGAGTCTCAGTGATGATGAGGAGAAGAGATCATAGAAGGGTCTCAAAAATTGTCAGGTGGGATGTGATGAAATTTCAAGTTTCCAGGTGGGAAATGAGATGTGATCATTGGAGGATCTCATAGACTTCCAGGAGGGTAGGGAAGAAATCCCAATTTGTTAGGTGGGAAAGCGAAGAGAGATGAGATTGGTTGAGGGTCTCATGAACTCAGAGGTGAGTTCAGATCAACAAGGAGAGCTGATGGAAAAGGATCATAAATACTTTCTGATCATTGGAGGAATTGAGATATTCCTGCCAAATATCCCAATTGAGGCCAGAGCATGTGTCGTAGGTGCAAAAATAGAAGGACAACTAGCAGATACTGTCAAAGAGAAAGAAGAAATGGAGCAGACATCAGAATCAACCTCAATAGAAGAAGAGCATGCAAGTAAGGTGCTCACTCCATGGGAGAAGGAGTTGGATATGATGGAGGATTGGTTGAACAATTCAAAGCCAATAGATGACTTTCATGAGTAGACAATCATGCATATCATAGGAGAAGAGAATTTGACAAAATTACTCAGAAATTTCAGCCAGGAAGATGAACAAGAGATGACTGCAGCACTGAAGACAACAACAGAAAATGAAGAAGAATTCCAGTCTAGGGAGTAGCTAGAGGAAGCTGAAGATGAACTAGTAGGAGAATTGGCAGAAGCAAAGATGTCAGAAAGAGAAGTTGAGCAGCAACTCAGTGATGAGATTGCAGAGCTGAACTTTGTAGCAAAGTGGCAAGTTAAGGACACAAGAGATGGAGAAAATCGCAAGGGGGATCAAGTTGATCTGCCCATCAACGAGGAGGGAGTGCAGCAAAGCAGACTGGATAAAGAGATATAGCCATTGAAACAATTGGATAGGGAGATAGAAAAAATTAGAAGGTTGATGTTGAGGTCAGCACATGAGACTACCAACAAGGAGAAGCTGAGCAGAAGGAAGCCTACAAGAGCAATAGGGAAGCATCAACAACATCAATAGTGACAAAGCAGTGGAGCAGATGGACAACTCCAAAGAATAGTTTGGGATCTAGGTGGATTTCAACAGAGTTGGGAAGCTCATGAGCAGGAGCTCATGAAGTTTTCGCAGCAGTGGAGTATGATGTAGGAGCATCGCTCCAACCTAAGTAATGCACCATCTAGACAACACATTCAATGCGCATTCAATGGAGGAGAGAGGGTCCAAGCCTCTCATTTTAAAAATTTGAAATTGTAATTAAATGCAATTGAATGCTTGTAAGGCTGAAAGATCCAAATCAATGCCTTTGTGAAGGTTGTAGGTAGAGTCGTCTTTAATGGCTGACAGGTTGAAGATCTAGATCTGATTCGGACTAGACAACCATTAATTGTAATTCAATGTAATTGATGAGAGTAGGTAGCTTGGAGGGAAAGGCTCGAGGATCCCCTCTTTTGTAAAAGATCTTTGTACCTAGATTATTGAGTTTTTTAGAGACAAGGATAGGAGATAGGAAGGAGAGAGGAAGAGAGAAAAAGGATGATATTTTGTAAAGCTCTTCCAGGAGGGCATCGAGTGAGTACAAAGAGTGCACAAGAAGAACTCTATTTTGATTTCAGAGATAAGGTAAGTGTCTAGGAGAAGACACTCAAAGAGTTGTTGAACACTCTGTAGGCTCAGCAAGGTGTGCTTGAGTAGGAGTCGCCAAGAGGACAAATGTTACCTTCGAGGAATAAGAGGATCATGTGTTTTGAGGTAATGCACATTTCGTAAACAAGTATGTCCTATTGGGAGTGAGTTCATTGTTTTCTGAGTGTGCCCTTCAAGGAACAAGTGTGCCGTCTTGGAAGTGAATTCACTGTTTTGTTGAGTGTGCCCTTCAAGGAACAAGTGTGCCCTCTTGGTTTGAAATCACCGAACATATCAATTGGTATTAGAGCGTCCACCTTGGGGAAGTTTCAACACATAGAGAAGAAGGAGAAGATGGAGAGAACATCCGCAAAATTAACATTTTTTTTTTGTTCTTCAACTAATTCTCCATGCTCTTTCTCAGAGCATCTTGATCTCCCTTCTCAGGGTTCTTCTACAACTCTGCATTGGTGCAACATTTGCACCCTTCTCAGGGTTCCTCATGCACCCTCCTCGAGGTCCCCTTTGCCAACTCATGCTTCTTCCTTCAAGAGCATACGCTCCCTCTCTTCCATGATTGTAGACCATGTCGACCTAAAGAGACGTCTCTAGTGAGGAGTACAATGTAGCCACATCAGCTCTAGTTGAATAATTTCCACTGGCTCTCCATGAATTAATTGAATTGAACTGCATCGAAATCCATTGATCACGCATCTGGACACACACTTTCAGTTAACAAAGTTCATTAGGAAAGTGAATGGTGAGATGGTCCATTCCTGGATCCGTAGCCTCTCCACATACTTCAAGAGTTCCCCCGATATGGAAGAATCCACTAAATTACAGCTCGCCAACCTGTAGCTTGAAGGGATAGCTCAAGCCTGGTGGGACACTCAATTAGAACAATTTGAATTGGTCGTGGATCTTGGTACACCAGAGTCTCCGACAACTAGTTGTATTACTTCTTGGGACACTTTCTTTCATGCATTGCATGGGCACCTCTATCCCCAAGACTATCTCTAGAATCTTCTCACCAAGTGGTTGCAGTTCCACCAGCTTTCAACACAGTCCGTACAAGGCTACATTGACAACTTCTACAAGTTGCGCATACAACTCAATAAAAACGATCCCGATGAGGTATTAATCATCAAATTTAATGTCAGTCTTTTGTTGCCTCTTCGTCGTGAATTTGATCTTTTTAAAAGTTCCTCCCAGAACAAGGAATTATTATGGGCCTTGGCCATAAAATGTAAGATAGCCCCTCAATTTTGATATCCTCTAAATCGAACCCAGTCTACAATCCCGCATCCTTCTTAACCTGAACCTTACCCTTCTTCCTCATAGGCAACTAAAACTATGGTTTGGTGTACTTTTCATGAGACCAAATCACACAAATATACCAACTATCGAGCCATAAAAATATCCACCCCAATCAGACCTTGGTTGCAAAGGTGACACCCACTGAGTTTATCAAACAACTAAAAGTCATCTCTCTCACCAACCCCACCGAATCTGACCCATTCCTCATTCTCATGACTACGCCTGAATCGGGTCACACTAACGTTCCCCTCTTTACGCATAACTGGCAAATTAAACATCAACTTGCCACTCTCATTATGGACAATGGAAGCCAAAATAATCTAGTCTCCCAAGGCTTAGTCCAACATCTGCAAATTCCCATCACCCACCACCCAGATCCTTATCAACTTGGTTGGGTACCAAAGGGAGGACCTTGCATCACTATCTCTCAGTGTTGCATAATAACATTTTGCATTGTCCCATTCTGCGACACTGTGTTTTGTGATGTTTCCCCTTTAGACTGTGTTGACCTCTTAATAGGTCTCCCATACTAACAATACCGACAAGTCGTGTACCATGTCAAATCCCATCAGTACAATCTTCAACATGAAGGACCCACCTATGTGCTTACTTTAGCACCTCACACTTCCCCTCCTCCGTCTCTTGGAAAATAAGAAACTAACCATGTCATTCACCACAAATATGTTTCTTTGTGTTTTTCTTGCCATGTCAAGCCCGAGAACCTCACTACTCAGTCTCCCACAAGGCTCCCACCCTCTCGATCCATTGCACACTCCATCGATCTCATTCATGGTGCATCATTACCCAATTCCCCATCATCTCAACCTATTACCAAAAACAATACCAAACTCTAAGGACATATGGGCCAATTCCATGAATTTGGCCATCGTCAATCCTCCTACTCCCCCTGCGTCGCTCTAACTTTAAGTATTCCAAAGAAGGAGATTACCAAATGTCCTCTCATTACCACTTACTATGCCCTTACCCAGACGCAATTAAATATCACTATCCCTTACCCCATATTGTATCTCAGTTTGTTATTGGAGCATTGTGTAAATAGGGAGGTCACTCGGTGACTTACCACTCCGAGACCCTTTCCACAACTAAATTCAATTACAACAACTTGATGCAGCCCCCCCTACTCTCCCGTAGGGCTTCGTGACCTCCTGGTCTTGGATCTTCGATTCTAGAGTCCAGTGACTATCTGAAGCCTTAATGGTTTCCTTCTATGACTAAACACAGGCCCTTTCGGCTTCTTGTTACATGTTTTAATGGCACCCACAACCCTCCCATTCACTTTCTTGTGAAAGCTCAAAGTGTTGGGTGTTAGCTCCTTTTTTCTGATAAGCCCCCTTTTGATGTGACCTCGGTGATGACCACGTGATTGAGGGTGCGGATACAAGAGGTTTGAATTCAAACTACGTTTGGGCCCACAATCCTCCTCAAGCCTTCATGTGTCCTCCTGACAAAACCACGGTTCAGATTGCGGCCTGCCCTCGATATTTTAAACTCCATGCAACTCCTGTTCCCACAATGCTATGGGATCGTCAATCTCAAGATCTTGACGATAACATCTGAATCAATGGTTCATATCTGAACCTTTCAAACCTACGGACTAGATCTGCCCCTCCTTCAATCAATGACTATGATCTTCTTCACAACTCTAGACTTTGAGGTTTTGAAATATCAAACCCAACTTCCTTCCGTACTAAAATCTTGCAAAACTCATGATATGCTCACACCTATCATTCTTGATTAACGGTTCTTCTCCCACTTCAGATGTTTGACCTTTCAACTCATATCAACGGTCTTGCGACCCTCTTCTCGATCGACGGTTGAGATCTCCTCTAGGTCTTCGGACTTCTAATATCTCAAATCTCAAACTTATTTTTCCCAATGGTTGTTACCCGGAGTCTGTGATCCACTGACACATGTATTCATGATCTAACGATAGAGGATTTCTTAGGGTATTTACCCAAATCTCACAGATGTGCACCACGTCTCCTCTAAATCCATCGGCTATAAACCACTTCGGGACCTTACCCGTATTTCATGGATTCACACCACATCTCCCTTAGATGTCACGACCCAGATTTTACTTCAGGTTTTCGGGTCTTCGCACTTCAGAAATTTCAGATCTCAAAATGAAAACTCACTTCAACATTCTTGGAGCTCACGATATGTTGACAAGTGTCAACTTATAGATTGATGGCTTTTGACCCTTCAGCTCTTTAGGATTCGGGTGTTTCAACACTTCAACCTTCTCCTTCCTCTGGATCATCTGGCCTGACGATGCGTGTCCTCCTGGATCCAGCGGTCCAGATTCACTACAACCCTTTGGCCCTCCATGCTTTGGAAATATCAAAGTTCAAACTCGCCTCCTCCCAGACTCACGGTATCTGACGGCTCAGATTTACTTGGGCGATCCGATGCTTGGAGTTTTCCCCAAACAATCTCATGGTTCAGATTTGTTCCTGCTGATCAGGTGACTGAGATTCTATTTCGGATCTTTGGCTCTTCAGGCTCCGGAAATCTCATTTCTCAACTCTTGTGAGTTTTCTCTCTCTCCTGTGTGTGAAGCGTTAAGGCTCATGCACTTCACTCTGATCAAAGGGTTGTTGATATTTTTCACAGTGATCCAATTGCCACTGTTGCTTCTCCTCCCGAGCTTCTAATTTCTCTGTGACTTAGAAGATTTTATAAGTGTTCAAAGGTTTCGAACCTTTGATCCTCCTACGAGTCTGACTATCGCCTGTCTCTGACACTTTATGGAAATTTCTATCCCTTCTGAACTTCATCCTTAAAAGGATTTTGATTCCCCATGCACACCTTGTGTTATCATTATTTCGATAACTCAGATCGAAGGATTTCTTGAAAAGACATTCTTCTCGCCCACCTAGCGTTACTCTAGTTCAGGTTCTTCGACATTTGGCCATTTCACGACATTGTGCACACCTTGCACCTAGTATAAGTCCCCTTTTTTCTCTCTCTGAACTTCTCCGAGTCACTCCTAGACTCAGTTGACACACCCCTTGCGTTCGATATGCACACCTTGCATACGAGTTTCAGAAGAGAAACAATTGAAACTTATCCATTTTCATCATGAAATCATACAGTCAACCTATAGAACAATCATACATGAGAGAAAATGAAAATAACCAAACACACAAAATATCACAGTCATTCAATCACACGTTAAATGAATACAGTCCAAGGATTTGGGACATTTCTGTCTGTTCTATTCATTCATGAAAACAAATTACATAATGTTTCTTCTACTCTACTTTGTTCTTCTGATCCCTCTGATCTCTTACAACACTCATACATTATGATCTATTAAAATGCAACAATATACTATCTAAGGACTGGATCCACGAGCTCTCTCATCATGTCTGCAACTTATCCTATCAAAATCTTATCGGTTACCTACTCTGTCCTATTACAATAACTATTAATTATTGCCAAATAAGAGTCAACACTCAATATTTGCAATCCCTTACAGTCCTTCACGACTTTAAAAACAAGTTACATTTTTAAAATGTTGTTTACAAAATATCTCAATAACCCGATTTAATTATGAGTTAATTTCTGATTTGAAATTATGTCATTGTTGAGATGTCGTTCCTTTGCCTCCATGCTTACGTTTTTATTTTGAAGGCGATGCTCCTGCATCATACTCCTCTGATTAAAATTTTTCATGGACTCATTTCCATGAGCTCTTATACTTTCTTTCCATGCTTTAAAATATCAGGTTTTGTAACCCAACTTGCATCTTCCATTGGATTATCTTTCCACTTCACTAAGTATTGAGGATATGTCTTTCTCCTGGTCTTCTTTCCATCTCGCTATTCAATGATTTTCTCCATCTGAGGTTTTTTTGTTGTGGAAAATTGTTCTTCCCACTGAAATTCTTATGATCATTTGATTCTCCTACCTCATCTCTCCTGTAAGGATATAGGTCTGCAACATTGAATATTGGCGATATCCCAACATTGTCTAGCAACTCAATTTCATAAGCATTGTTTACGAATTTTATGAGAATTGTGCATGGTACTATCTTCTTCATATACAATTTGTTATATGTTCCCCTTGGAAACCTTTCTTTTCTCAAATGAGCTAAAAATTCATCTCCAACCTCAAATTGAACTTCTCTCCTCTATTGATCAACTCTGCTATTGTATTTCTGGCTTTTGTTCTGTAGTTGTTCTTTGACTTTGTCATGGAGTTTCTACATTTCTTCTGCAAAATCCTCTGCTCCAAAACTTCTGAACTCATCTTGATTCAAATCTATCAACTATGTAATCCCTCTTGGCTGTATACCATACACAATTTCAAATGGACTTTTCCCTGTGCTCTTGTTCACTGAATTGTTGAATGGAAATTCTGCTTGTGCCAAAATCTGATCCCATTGACAACCTTTCTCAGTGACTAAACTTCTTAGAACATTTCACATACTCTTGTTTACTACTTCAGTCTGTCCATCTGTCTGAGGGTGATATTTTGAACTAAAGGACAAGTTTGTCCCTAGCCTCTTCCATAGAGTCCTCCAAAAGTGTCCGACAAATTTGGTGTCCCTATTTGAGACTATGCTTCTCAACAATCCATGTAGTCTCACCACTTCTCTGAAAAACTAACTAGCTATGTGTGTAGCATTGTTTTTCTTTCGGCATTGTATAAAATGTTCCATTTTTGAAAATCTATCCACCACAACAAATATGGAATCGCTCCCTTTTTGAGTTCTAGGCAATCCCAAAACAAAATCCATATTGATTGCATCCCACGACCTTTATGGAATTGGTAATGGATGATACAAACCAGTGTCCTTTGCATATTGAAAAATTATGCATTTGTTCACAAACTTTTTCATCTCTTCTCTCATGCTCAGCCAATAAAATGAATTACTCAGTTGTGCAAATGTCTTATTGTGACCAAAATGTCTAGCTAAACCTCTATTGTGTTTCTCTTTCAACAGGTTATCTCTTATTGAGCAATTCGATATGCATAATTGGATTCCCTTGAACAATAAGCCATCCTAGATCAAATATTCAGTCCATGGGCTTCTGTCTCCCAATAAAGGATTCTTGCATGCCTCATAAGCTTCCTTAAAATCTGTGTCTTTTTTATACATCTCTTTGAGGTTTTGAAACCCTAAGGTCTCCACTTGGAATTCCTGTACAATCTAACTCCTCCTACTCAAAGCACATGCAACTTTGTTAGCAGTTCCAACAATGTGCTTGGTAACAAAAGTAAAATTTTGCATAAATTCTACCCATTTTTCATATTTCTGACTCAACTTTTCTTGCCTAGTAATAAATTGCAAAGTTTGGTTATCACTGTATAAGACAATTCTTTGGGAATTAGATAGTGTCTCCACTTCTTCAAATCTTGAATCACTACATAAAATTCTCTGTCATATGTGAAATAACTCTTCTTGGCTTCATTCAGTTTCTCACTGAAATAAGCAATTAGCCTATTATCCTGACTCAAGACTACTCCAATAGCTAATCCACTTGCATCACATCTCACTTGAAATGTTTTTCCAAAATATGGCAAGACCATAATTGGTTGTTCTGTGATCTTCTCCTTCATCACTTTGAAACCTTTTTCATATTCCTCTGTCCAACTGAAGGACTTGTGTTTCTTCTTCACAATGTCCAACATGGGTGCATATATACCACTGAAATTTCTGATAAACTTTCTATAAAAGATTGTTAACCCATGGAAAAATCTCACCTCAAATATGTTGCTCGGTGATGGCCATTGTTTGATTGATATTACCTTTTCCGGACCCATCTTCAATTCGTTTGAAGATATCACGAAACCCAAATATATGAGTTATGTCTTCATAAAATAACTCTTCTTCAGATTTATCAGCAATTTTTCTTGCTGCAACTTTTCCATCACTGATGTCAAATGTCTTAAGTGTTCTCCCTTTGTCTTACTTAAGATTAGTATGTCATCCAGATATACTATGACAAATTTCCCTATGAAGTCTTTCAAAACTTCATTCATCAATCTCATAAATGTGCTTGGTGCATTTGTCAACCCAAATGGCATGACCAACCATTCAAACAATCCTTCATTTGTCTTGAATATTTTTTTCCATTCATATTCCTCTCTCATTATTATTTGATGATATCCACTCTTCAAGTCTATCTTGGAAAAATAGCTTGATCCACTCAAACAATCCATCAAATCATCCATCCTCGGTAAAGGAAATATGTACCTAATGGTTATCTT